>APFE030151122.1:0-20976 GCA_000404065.3 Pinus taeda | reverse complement strand
TTTGGCGGGTTGTCTTGGGCCACCCCGCCTTAGCTTTGTCCTTTGTTCTATGGTTTGGGGGCACCTTTCCCTTGCTTCAGATTCGCAAATCTAAAGTCTCGCTTCTTCTGTTTAAACTTTTGCTCAACCTTGACGGCATATCGATACGTCGTGCTAAGCGAGGAGATGTTCCGGAATTCTATTTCTTCCTGGATGTACTTGTGCAAGCAGTCACGGTATTTGAGTACCAAATGTTGCTCTCAATCCTTGATACCCAACTTTGTGTGAAGGGTATGGAAAATATTGGTAAACTTCGACACATCTTGGTCCCTTCCCTGCCGCAGTGTGGTCCACTTTATGTATTGATCCTCATAGCTTCTGACAGGGTAGTACTGCTCCTTGATGGCATCCCAGAATGAATTCCAAGTGGGTGCAGCTGAAAATAGTTAGCTTGTACTTTCATCCTTCTACTCGTAGTAGGTTTCCCACCAGTCCTTGACATGGGGGGCTGCTTTGAGAAGAGCGAAAATAATCTTTTCCCAACTGGAAAAATCATGAACAGAAAGATAACCCTTTAGCAAATTTAGCCATTTATCGACGAAATTTGCATCTATTTGACCCTCAAATATGGGGATTTAAAAATTAACTTGTACCTTAAACAGTGTGGCATTTCTAAAGTAGCTGTTGGAAGCCAATGTGTTGCCCTTGGGTAGCCGCTGAAGGATCTGGGCAAAGTTGTCCATCATCGCATTCCTTTGATGCTCGAGGGCTTCTTCGAGCAAGATTTTGATAGGATCTCCTGCCCCATCATCTCTATTTTTATCTGCCATGGGAGGCCATTGGGATTTGCGAGGCTGTTCTTGCAAAGGTTCGACCAGTTCAAGCCCTAACTCCTTATATCTCGACCTCGTTGGGGACATGCAAATAAAAACAGAGAAAAAAATTAGACCGCTCTAATACCACTGATCTAGATTTAAATAGGAAGGAAACAAATTATAGAGATAACCATAAACACAGAGATGCAATGGAAATAATACTTCATTTCATTAATGTAAAATATTGAAATATGATTACAAACAGAAATGGAAATAAACCAGCTAGGGCAATGGTAGCTTATCTCTAAGAAGAGATGTGGCATCTACATGCCTCTGAACTGCCTTACAATGAGGTTCAAGGGCCTTTTTATTATTGAAAAATAAGGGAAAACCCTAAACAACCAAAACCCTAACCCGAGGAGATGTAACACCAAGAGTTTATGGGCCCCGTTGGGGTGAGTTGGACAGCCAACTTACCGGGGTTGGGACTTGGTCATATTATCTATGTTTGACGCGTATGATAACCCGTTGGAAATATCTCTCTGAGGACTACGATGAAAAAGATGATTTTAGACAAAAAATTGTTGGCATTAGATTTCCAAAAAAACGTCGTCTAGGGTTTAGGGCCTCAAAACGGCTCCGGAAGTTTAGGACCCAAAAAACTGCTAAAAATAGTAATGTGCTACAATTAAGGAAACTGAAAAATGGAAAGAAGCAATGGTGGGGGTCCAAGTGGAATTGGCGGGTGGCCACCAATATCCACCTGGATCATGTTGTCTACACTCAGCTGCAAGTCATCACTGGTGGCTTCGTGCATCAACTGCTCCATGTACCTATCAACCTTCAACTGGACTTGGTTCTTGTGCTTAGCTATCATGAGGGAACTTTCATCTATTCACTCTCTTCCTATCAAAGTATATTAGCGTTGTTTCTTTGTCATTATTCCTTTCCTTTGTTCTCATTCTTTTTTCTGCTTCTCAACTCCTGTTCTTCCTTCAACTTTCGTTCTCCTTGCTACAAACTCAGTTCTACTACTTGCAAGTTTTTCTTTTCTCTCTTTCTTCGCTTTATTGTCTATGTCCTCTGCTTCCTTTTGCTTCTATTTTCAAAGCTCTATGCATGAAGATTGAACACACTTTGGCTCTGTAGCTTTGTTCTCACTCTGTTATGTCAGCAGATTCCTCTTTCCCTGATCCATTACTAGATTGTTGCCTCCTACCACTGTTGCTAGTCTTGTTGCCATGTAAGTGTTGGCTCATTTTCTCGAAACAGTTGGGCATCTGCATGTATTGGCAAGTAAATTGGTGCTTGCTCAACTGCTTCCCTAGTACTGCTTTTAGTGGTTTCTCTTGAAGCATCTCTCTTTGGTACCATGATACAATGACTATTGGAGAGAAGTGCTACATGAGTGTGGTACTTGTGGGATAGAACAAACACTCATGGAAAGAAAACATTAGCTCTTACAAATATAATTTCACAGCATGATCAAGTAGCAACCAAGGCATCTGATGAGAGGATATGCACAATTTTGAATGACAAGGGGTGACTGATTAACTATGGGAATTGTGCATTGTGTAGTCCTAATAGTCATTGTGAAGCTTGATGACTAGAACTGCACAATGCACAATTTAGTTTGGAACATGACTTAGGATAGACTGTGCATTGCAAAATCTTAGTGACCAAGTTAGGAGAGTGGCTTCTAGAACCATGTAGTGCGCAGTTGGGTCCAACCTAGGACATGCTCTATGTAATTCTAGAAGCCGAAGCAGATTCCTTGAGCTCCCACATTGCACAGTGCATGTAGCGGAGTGTGAGGTCTAGACAAGGGGAGCCCAGATCTACCCATGGGGAGTGTGCAAACAAGGAGATCTAAAGGATGGTGTGATTTTGAGTGAATATCTGACTAAGTGTAGATGTATGCATGTGAAACAAGTGCAACAACCGATTAAACAAATGGAACATGCACATGTGAAGGGAGTCATCGTGACGATGACCATTGGTAAAAAATGAGAAAACTCATGTGACACTTGAGGAAGACAATGTATAACTTGAAAAAATACTTCTATAAGCTAAAACAAGTTAAAATACTAGTGGTCATCAACAAAATGAGCGAAACAACACTATCACAAGCTAAACAAACAAAAGCCACAGAAAAATTAGCAAAAGGCAATAAAAGCAAAAATCACCCCGAAAAGTGATGACAATGCTCTGAAGGCTCCTTCATCTCCTAAGGAAGCTAGAGCTTGATGATTGAATGCATAAGAGAGCTCTAGAGGCATCCATTACATAGCTTTGACCAAATGGAGTTCATGATGTGTATGCTTGAGATCAAGGACAACAATGACACTTAGCAGAAACTTCTAAAGATGGAAATGTGTCACCTTCGGGAAGCTAATAATAGATTCCCTACTTCCTAGGGATGATTTTCCTCTTAGCTTATTTCTCTTCTAGAACCATGTCATGCACTTCCCTAAAATATTGCACAGTCTTGGGGAGGACCATGCAATGCTTTGGTTCATGCACTGACAGTTTCTGAGCATGATATGGTTCTCCGCAATTTATGGGTTGAGTGGGTCTACACAATTTCTTGGCTAAAGGCAAGTTGTCAGCTGGCTCTACACAATTCTGAACTTGAGTGCTCATTGTGGGTTTGGATTGTGCAATTCTTGGGCTGAAGGCTCACCATTAGCTGAGTCTACGTAATTCTGGAGCCAAATCTCAACGTTGGGTTGCATTGCGCATTTCCTAAGAGAAAGGTTGATTGCCCTCAAGGATTGCATAGATCACCAAGGCAATTCTAGAACCAGTTTGCAACCAATTCATGGGGTCAGCTTGTGGTTAGACGATGAATAAAGTAAGCAAACACAAGTTGTAAACTGAAAGATGAACTCAATTGAAAGCACAAGTACCTGGGTAGTGCAAGACAAGCTGTTGAGATTTTAGTAGGGAGGCTCCAAAATGAAGCTTAGGAAAAATTTTGGAGGGTGGTTGTAGCCGCTACAACATTGGCGGCACACTGGTAGAAATCCAGCTCTCTGAATGGACCTTGTCTCATGTAAATTGAGTCTAACTCCTCTAGAATTATTGTTCGATTCTTTGATCATGATGGCTTCCTCACTAGCTTGATTTAAACATGTAGTCCCTGCCATTCTCTTGATCGACCAACACACATACCAAGACAAGTCAACTGAGTCGTTTCAATTGGGGATGAGGGTTATATTGATGCATAAGTAATTTAGATTGATAAAGTTTTAGTTTCATCTCTAGTGTTGCTTCATTACTAGTAGGCTTGGGCAATACCCCGATGGAGACACTTCAGGAACACAAGCATCGCTTCACTACCAATGAGCATGGATAGTACCCTGACAGGGTTTCTTTTTTCACCTCTCTATGTAGGAAGCCTTTCTCTTCTTTCGCCTTTATTTTATTTTTTTCATTTTTCATTTTTAAGAGAAATGTGCATAAGCACTTATTTATTTCATGAAGTATAAGAGGGATCTCAACTTATTGAGAGCAGAAGAGGTTGTCCCATCAGAGAAGTATGCTATATATACCTCTGACACACTTGTAAGGGTTTTCCCCCTCACATTGCCCTACTTGACTGAGTCGACAAGGGCTAACCGAATATAGAAAAACTGATTAGACCAGATGGTACTAGTTAAAAGTGCAAGTGTTGTGTTTTCACCAAGACTCACTCTGAATAGAACATATTTTCCATCAGGGTATCATGGACTGAAGAACGTAAGTTCTTCATAAAGAGAGGCGATAACATATAACCACATCTTGATAGTTATACAAGTCCTCTGGTACTTCACCCTACTTATCTCAAGAGCCAAACACAGTTTCATGTGAAGCTAATCCTACGGGATCGTAACAAGTAAGCAAACAAGCAAGCAAAAGATAGAAGTAAAATGAGAAAGAAACTATAAAGGGAGAAAGAAACTATCTACTAGATTTCTTTGAGTCGAGAGTATCTGAAAAACAAAAAAAAAAATAAAATAAATAAATAAAAATTAAATAAAAATTAAAAAATAAAAAAAAAAAAAAAAATAAATAAAAAAAAAAAAAAAAAAAAAAAAAAAATAAAATAAAAAATAAAAAAAAATCATCTAATGGTTATTGTCACTGAATGGGACCCTAAAACATAGCAAGAAGAACTTAAAATTATTCCAGACAACACCTCATGGCCAATATATGTTGAAAAATGGAAACCCACTTGGAAATTAAGGAACACCAAAGTACTGGATGCAATTCTACAACCTCATAAGGATTTACAACACCATGTAATAGAAAGAAAGATTTACCCTAAGTCTAACACTTGGATACATGATATGGTGTATAATAATTCAATGATGTATTATGATCTTGCAGACGAATCATTAACGGAAAGTTTTCATGATATCAGTCTGATATGGAATGAGGGAAGCAATAGAACCAAAAAATTTCATAAATATTATACTATCAACAGAACTAGATATCTTGAACATCCTGCAAGAATAATGTGGCCACAAAAGGATCTGAGCCTTGTATTTCCTGACAATGTCTATAATTTCCAGGGCTATAAAGATCTGTGGTGGGATCTCTTATGCAGAGAAGAAAGATCATAAATACATTATACATTATTAAAATTTGGACCTGTCTTCATTACACAATTACTGTTACAACCAACTTGGTTACAGGAATGCTGGAGATGGTATGGCATAAATAAGGCTGCTATGGATCCAAGGTACTTTGAAAGAGACTTTCAAAGTGATTTCCAAGAGTGCATGGAGTGTAATGGCATGGAGTGTTTTCACCTTCCCTATAAGACTATTGTAGATCTAAAAAATTTCTCTGATGATCACATATTAGGCTACTTCATGAGAGGACATCATCATTGGTTAGTCTTAACCAAAGTAAACCATCAGATTATCCTCAAGAAACCAATGATTTTCCGAAGGATTTATACAAAAGCATTTGAGACTAGTCGAGCAGACCATCATAATAATAGTTGATTCCCTAGTAAAAATCCATTGGGAACATAACTTAAAAGACTCCAAGTGTTCTCGTGGGCTTCTCCTAAAAAGCATCCACAGTGTATAGTAATGTCTTGTCACTTGACTTTGATAGTGACCAATTTTCATGGGATTTTACAACAAAAATGTCCATATTGTAAATATCTTTTCTGTAGGATTTGGAATAATCTCTACTTTGTAAAAACTCTGATTTTCGAGACTTGGAGCTCTTCTTTGACTTTTTGTGTGATTTGATCCACATCTCGGAATCTCAGTACGATTGTCTTTTGGTGTGACTTGATCCACATCTCGGAATCTCAATATGATTGTTTGATGTTTGTCCCCTTCTCATCCTATAAAAAGAGAGAAGTAAGGCTCATTGGGGCATTCAAAGTTGAGGAGTTTAAGAGTTAGAGTCTTGTTGTTTTGAGTCTGAGATAGGCTTCCTACTCTACGTATGAGAATGTTTGCATTTGATCTGCGTGAAACACAAAGAAAGTCTCTTTTAGAGTCGAGATTGAAAAGCTTGTGTATCGAGGTCTAACAACCTTGGTAAGAACCTAAAGTGGTTGAACTCATTAAGTTTGAGTCTATGTTTGTTTCAGAGAGTTAAAAGACAGAGTTTGCAAAGGGTCAGGTAGCCTCTGGATTGCATCTGAATTTAAGGTGTAGCGTCTAGTGAATGCCCAAGCAGTCTATCTCTGATTGAAGTTTCTCTAAGTCTTCCAACATTGTGATCCATCTTTTGAAATCAATAAAAGAGAGAAGTTTTTCAAATTGTTTCACATGAGTTTATGTTCTATTATGTTATTCTAAATATTATGTGAGAGGAGAGGTTCATCTGAGGTTCGTCGGAGGTTCACCGATGATCGAGGGATGTTTTTCTCGTGTTGGCAAGAGGCCATTGAAGAGAATTATTGTGTGAATATCCAGATATTCATGTACGGGTTCATGTAAGAGTTCCTGTATTTATCACAGGAGACATAAAAACTGCATAGCAAACTTTATTTTCTCTTTCGAAAAAAGCCCCTGAGAAAAATTAGTATGTATGTTTCGTTAACAATTATTGATCATAAAGTCACTAGATTAATATTTGTAAAAGTACAAATTGCCTATGTATGACTTCTAGTTTTTTATTTAAATAAATATCAATAATAACACTAGTTTTACTTTTACTTTTTTATTTAAATAAATATCAATAATAACACTACACGCTTGCAGTGTGTGTCATAAAGCATTACTTCTTATTAGTACCCGCCTTCAGCAGGACTATAGCGACCAAACGATCATTGACCACTCATTAATTCATTCTTTGACCAGTTTTTTTTCACTTTGTCCCATTTTAACCAATGTTTAACGCTGGAAATGTCATTCACTGGAATTTTAATCAAAGTTTTTGGGTGTGAAAATGTTAGACCTTTTATTACAGGCTTCACATGGCCCGATGCAAGGAAATTGGGGGAACATTTTTATATGCAAAGTTTTCTGGTAGGCTACATTTTAATTCCAAAGTTTTACCAAACATTTTTTTATATTCAATTTTTTTTATGCGACACTTCATTTTATATCCAACTTTTTTTCATACCCAAAATCTATGCTTTTTGCATGCACCTCTGCCACTTAGCTGCCATGTGTAGCCATGTAGAGACAGAGCTCTGCCACCTTTGCCACTTATCTGTCAAGTGTAGCCATGTAGAGACATAATTGTCACATGTAGCCACGCAGGCTCAACGCCTACCTCTTGGTCGCATCCCACGGCCTTGAAGATTTGTTCCTCACTGTTGGAATAGAGTAATTTAAGATAGAATAATTTTCGATCGAGCTATTTCGTTAAACGCTCCTGCACAATTTGGGTAGTTGGAGCCATTTCCAAATATTATGAGAGCTAATTTGGCTATGGCATCGAAGAAACCTTTAGCATAAATGGAAATCTAAATCACATTTTGGCTATGGCATCGAAGAAACCCTTAGCATAAATGGAAATCTAAATTACATTTTTAGAGGTGCTGAGCGAAGACGGATCTCTGCAAACCACAGTTTGCGCGACAATTTGGGTAGTTGGAGCCATTTCCAGACATTGTGCGGAAATTTGGGTAGTTGGAGCCATTTCCACACATTGCCAGAGCCAATTTGGCTATGGCATCGAAGAAACCTTTAGCATAAATGGAAATCTAAGTTACATTTATAAATGGAATACTAAATTACATTTTTAGAGACGTTGATCTAAGGCAGATCTATGCAAACCACGGTCTGCGACAAAAGGGTCAAAGGATTCTCGGTGGTGGGATGAGCATGGAAGCGGCTGGGAACAATGATTTTGTAGTCGGTTTCTACCTCGACATTAAACCACTGTTGGAAACGAATTTGACAAATTTGAGGGCGAAGTTAACACATTTGACAAGCCTTCGAATATGGTTGTTCTTCTAGAATCTTGCATGCAACTATGATTCAAGGATTGAAAGCACAAAATAGATTGAATATGCTTAAGGCTAAATCATCATAGATATTTCTAGAGATGTGAAGCTAAATGTAAAGTAATAATGGAAAAATGGAAGGAGGACAAGGAAGTATCTGGTTAGTGAGCTGGCATGGACCACATGAAGACAATCAAGTGAACCATCAGTAACACTTGTGGCAATTTTATGAGTTTCTTGAGTTTATTTTCAATTGTTCATTGTTCTTTCTTTCATTGGTAATATGGGACAATTTGAGATGAGCTCTTGCCTCAGATAGAGGGCTCTTAACGTGATTCAAGCTTCGACAACAACTCAACTCCTTCTTACTCACCCAGCGCAGGCTCAGGCCATGATGTTCTTTCTTATCGGACTAAAGCTAGAGCAGGAATGTCACTAGAGTAGGCCCTTGCTTTGAACAGCTCCACTACCTCTCGTTACTGAGCTAGTTACCCTTTCCGAACTAGTTACCACTAGATGCTTGGCAAATGGCCTAGCAGTGGAATCGGATGAACCTGCCTCTGGTGGTCACTCGGATATTCACCTTGACCCTTGTTGAGCCCATGGCAGTCGAAAGAGCCACAACGGTATGCGAGCATGGAGTGGAGTCAATGCACTGATTCCTATCATGGTTCTAGGGAGGGATTTTTTCATACGCTTGGTTGTGACATTAAGACCCCTACTAATTGAGAATACCCATCCTTATTTCTAAAGGTGGCATCCTTATTCCTTACTGATTCCTGCTTCTCTGGTGTGTCAATGATAATACCCATCCTTATTTCTGAAGGTGGCATCCTTATTCCTTATTGATTCCCGCTTCCCCGGAATGTCAGTGATAAGATCCCGCTATTGGAATTTTCCAGGCAAGCCTTGCGGTAGAGGGAGGTCAAGATCGATATGGGAAGACAGTAGAGATTTGTTCCAGTTGGCCAAAGGAGGGATGGGGGCATTTCACCAGTTTGGAGGTTGATCTTTGGCATTGAATTCACCATTTGGGGCCCCTCCGACACACATTATCTTAAGAACTGTGTGAAGCAAGTCTTCTAATGTATAACTGAGAACAATTCTATTAAATGTTACTCATTTGGACTCTCTCGCTGAACTTGTCTATTGTGTTCATATCTTCTAATGTATAACTGAGAACAATTCTATTAAATCTTACTCATTTGGACTCTCTCGTTGGACTTGTCTATTGTGTTCGATATGAGATATGCTCTCGGAAAACCCATAGATGAAACCAAAACAATTGCCTTCATCTTTAATAAAGGAGTGTGTCTGCTTCACATTGTCCATCATGCATGTTTGATGTTTGAAAAATAAACAAGTGGTAAGACTATGGGTTGTCCATCGTGCATGTTCGATGTTTGCAAAATAAACAAGTGGTAAGACTATGGGGCCACAGGATCAGAGAAGTGTTAAAATTGTGCGTCCAATGTCAAACAAGTGGTTCTTTATATTAGATGATTAGTAATCTTTTTATGTGACATTTGGGTTTTTTATATTAGATGATTATATAATATTGTATGTGACATTTGCGTTTAAGCTTGTCTTTACCTAAAGCTATATTTTGGGTATTGATTTCTCCTTCAATTTTCCAAGAGAAAAGCTCAAACCACTTGTACTATTCTCAGCTAGTTATTCTCTTGTTTGTCATAGTTAGGATTTTTGTTAACATCAATATTGTAATATGAAAGGGTTTCCATCAATTTACTCCTCATTCCTTCTAGACATGAATACAATGATTTATTAGGTATGATGATTTTCAATGGCAATTTTACGCAGAACCAAGTGCAATTATTTTTTTGTTTCCAAAAATAATTGGCAGTGTTGCTAACCTTTTCGGAAGCCTGGTGGTTTCTCAGTTCCTTAGTTAAGCATGAAAGGGTTTGATCCTTGACAGGAAGAATGTCATTTACGTTCTTTCCAGTTCAGAGGAAGAACGCCATTTACGTTCTTTCCAGTTCTTTCTAATTATAATTGTTCTTACCATGATTGTCATCATCTGGTGGAATAACTCAGTCTTTACTAGACTTCCTTTACCATAGTTTCAGAATTGCCTAAGAATTATTGGTCTCCAGATATCTTGTGGTAGCAGTAACTCCGATTCTAGGCAAGCTTTACTCCACCACTAAGGGGGGAATCCATGGCCTTCTGCTTGGTGGTAGAGGGGGTTGTTGGTCAGTGGAAGGCTGTCGTCCGTTGCATCCTGTCGTTTGGCCAATCAATCTCTATAGACAATGCAGGTTTCGTGCTGAAGATGCTCAAAGTTGGTTATTGAGTGAATCATTCATAGGGGAAATAATGCAATTGCTTATAATACGATGCATGTTTAGCACTGCTAAGATTACGCTCAAAGTTGATTATTCCAGAAATTAAGTATTTCAAACCATTCATTATTATTTTTATTAAAACAAACACCTCAACAAGAAAAATTAAATATTATGTAACAGGTCAGACAATTTTATATTCTTGCAATTGAAATCAGACAGTTTTATATTCTTGGAATTGAAATCCTTGTTTGATCCATAAGTTACAAATAACTCAGTTCCTCTAATTTGATCCATCATGTCCTCGTTGGAGCTGAGTTTCACATTCCTTGAAAGGATTGAACTGTCAAGAGGTTGTTGATTGGCTTGGCTACTTTATTAAATTTCTTGTATATTTTCTTTTACCTATGCCTCTATCATTCTCTTCACCAAAACTCAGATAGCTTGTTCTAATGTGCACAATATGGTCTTTGAATAAATGGTATAATAATAAACACGGGATTTCAAGAATGCTCTTCACCAAAACTCATATAGCTTGTTCTAATGTGCATGATATGGTGTTTTTGAATAAACGGTATAATAATAAACACGGGATTTCAAGAAGAAAGAAGAAAGTCTTTGGCAGCATCATAGCCAAGGTCAAGATTATCTTGCTCCAGTAATTTCCCAACAACCACTGCACCTTTGACACCGACATTTGCAACAATCGTATATGCAGGCATCTTCAATGCATTATGAATAATTTTCACTCCAATTTTTTGGTCGAAGTTAGTAGTCTGATGTTTTTCTAGCTCCTTTGTCACATAAAGAAGAGAAACACCACCTCTTGGCACAATACCCTGCTCTACTATTGCCTTTGTGGCATTGAAGGCATCTGTAACTCTGTCCTTCTTCTCCCCTACTTCTGCTTCACTAGCTCCACCAATCTTCATAACTGCAACTCCTCCTGAAAGCTTTGCCAACCTCTCCTGATACTTTTCCTTATCATAGTTTGTTGTGTTGGCTTCAATGGCGGCCCAAATCTTCTCACATATTTCTTCTATAGCCTTCTTATCACCACCTCAATCAAGAATAATAGTGTCATCTTTCAATACAGTTACCTTCTTTGTTGAACCAAACATAGCAGCTACAACCTTTTCAAGCTTCATGCCAAGTTCTTTTGAAATCATTTGATCACTAGCAAGTACAACAAGATCCTCCAAGTTGACTTTTCAGTTTTCTCCAAAGAAACAATCAGAAGAGCTCTTCTCTTATTCAAGAGCTCTTTTCTTATTCAAGGTCAGCTCCATTGCTCGGACAACTGCATTCAAATTTGAAATTTTCTTTCATGTACCAGAATCTGAGGGTTCTCTAATTCACATTTTTGGGCCTTATCATTTGTGATAAAATATGAAGATATATAGCCTTCATTCCTTCAACAACCTCCAATTCATTGACACCGTCTTCCCATCTGCAATAGTTATGACCCCCTCCTTTCCAACTTTTTTCATTGCTTTGGCAATCAGTTCACCAATTTCCCTTTTACCATTTGCTGAGATGGTGCCTACCTGTACAAATTCCTTGAGTGTGCTTATCATCCTTGCTCTACTTTTCAAATGTACCACAACTGCATCAATTCCCATGCTAGTGCCCCGTCTCAATTCCATTGCATTCATCCCAGCTGCAAGTCAGTTGATGCCTCGTCTCAAGTCCATTGCATTCATCCCAACTGCAACTGACTTATAGCCTTCTATAAATATTGCATGAGTAAAGATGGTCGCACAGATAGTGCCATCTCCTACAACATCATTTGTAGCATTGGCAACTTGCTTCACAATACTTGCACAACCATTTTTTAACTTATCACTGAACACATTTCCTTTTGCCATAATAACACCATATCACTACCTTTAACTTAATATACATTTCCTTTTCCTTTTGTCATAATAACACCATATCACTACCTTTAACTTAATATACATTTCCTTTTGCCATAATAACACCATATCACTACCTTTAACTTAATATAATATGCCACAGAGATTGAAACGAAAGGTATTTTTCATTGTAATTGAAGCTTGTTGTTCATTCTAATTAAAAGTTATAATCTAAAAAACCATTAACCATTGTTCAATACGTTTGGGCTTGATTACCCGACAGGGACTACCGCTGCCTCCAACGCTGGTTAGAATTAGAATCCACTAATCTTGGATCGAAAAATTAGTTTGAGCTCTTTTGTTGGTATGAAATAATTAATTTACATTAATAATAATAATAAATTTAATAAAATTTAAGTTATAATTTAATTTATTAATATATTTTTATTAGTTAATACATTATTGCGTTTAAAATTAATTTCTGGATTTATATCGTATTTAATATTTTATGTTTCCTGTGATTCATTCATTTTCAAAAGGAAAACTTAATTTATAAAAAATAATTTCCAGATGATTTTCAAAATCTGTAAACCATAACATAATAAAAATATAACAATTATATAAATTACATTATATTGTTGTATAACATTTAAAAAAAGGTGTCCTCGCTTACATTAACTTCTTTATCTCTTTTACTCTCTCAATATCATAATATTAAATGGTAATTATAGAGATTCTTTTAATAAATTATTGTTTTTTCAATATGAAAATTGATTTTCAATTAATTTATTTTCAATAATAAAAACGAAAAATAATAAAAGATTGTTCTAAATATATAATATATGAATATGAAAAATAATAAAAGATATTACAAAATAATATAAATATGAAATTAAAGGGAAGTGAATCAATATAATTTAATTAATAATAATTAAATAATTAAATATATTATTTACAAAACTAGAAACTAGGCAAAGTTAAATATGACCATTATATTTTATATTTACGCTATGCATACGAAGAAATGAATACAAAGCATAAAATATTTTTTTTTGACTTATTTTCGATCTTTTAAATTATATAAATGATAAAATAATTTTTTGATTTATTTTCAATTTTTAATTTTATATTAGTTAGTATTGTCTCCATTGGTTAATGGAAATTTTTATGGTTATTATTATTTTAGATAAGAAATGGCGTTAGGGTTAAAATTGGTCAGCCATGGTTGAATGTCAAATTGTGATAAAGATTGTCTCAATATGAAAATTAACCATGGTCATCCATGGTCCAATGTCGCAATGAGATAAAGATTGTCTCAATACGAAAATCAAACATGGAAAGCCATGGTTAATCATTGTCAACTATGGTTAACCATGGTCCAATGTTGCATGTGACAAATATCGTCTGAATACGAAAATCAATCATGGCGAACCATGGTTCAACGTCGTATTGTGCCAAAGATTGTCTCAATATGTAATCAACCATGGTCATCCATGTTTATTTCAACATTTATAATATTTATCCTAGGGTTTATATAGCTTGAGTTATAATATTTATCTTAGGGTTTATGATAGGATTTTCTCAATATGGAAATCAATCATGCTCAACAATGGTCAGCCATGGTCCAATGTCACATTATGAAAAAGATTGTTTGAATATGAAAATCAACCATGGTCAACCATGTTCCAACGCATTTTGACAAAGATTGTCTCGAGATTAAAACCAATCATGGTTAACCATAGTATAATGTTACATTGTGATAAGGATTGTCTCAAAATGAAAATCACCCATGGTCAACCATGTTTCGACATCACAACCTCACAAAGATTGTCTCAATATGTAAATCAACCATGGTCAACCATGGTCAATCATGGTTAACCATGGTCAATCGTGGTCAACCATGGTCACATTCTGAAAAAGATTGTCTCTTGGTCCAACGTCACATTGTGACAACTATGGTCATCTATGGTCAACCATGTTCCAACGTCGCATTCTTACAAAGATTTTCACAATATGAAAATCGACCATGGTCAATAACTATGGTCAAATTGTGAAAAAGATTGTTTCTTGGTCCAACATCACATTGTGACAACATGGTCTTTCATGGTCAACCAAGGTCCAATGTCGCATTGTGGCAAAGACTGTCTCAATATGAAAATCAATCATAGTGAGCCATAGTCCAACGTCATAATGTGGCAAAGATTTTGCCAATATGAAAATCAACCATGGTCACCATGTTTATTTTAGGGTTTATATACCTTGACTTTATAACCATGGTCAACCATGGTCCATCGTCGCATTTCCACAAAGATTTTGTCAATATGGAAATCAATTGTGGTCAACCATGTTTATTTTAGGGTTTATAATATTTATCTTATGGTTTATATACCTTGGATTTATAACCCATGGTCAACCATGGTCCAATATCGTATTGTGACAAAGATTGTCTCAATATGAAAATCAACCATGGTCCAATGCCGCATTGTGCCAAAGATTGTCTTGACATTGAAATCAATCATGATCAACTATAGTCAATCATGCTCCAATGTCACATTGTGACAAGGATTGTCTCAATATGAAAATCAATCATGGTCAACCTTGTTCCAACGATGGATTCTGACAAAGATTGTCTCAATATGAAAATCAACCATGGTCACATTTTGACAAAGATTGTCTCTTAGTCCAATGTCACGTTGTGACAACCATGGTCATCCATAGTTGACGATGTTCCAACGTTGCTTTCTTACAAAGATTGTCTCAATATCAAAATCAACCATGGTCAACCATGGTCAATCATGTTCAACCATGGTTAATAACCATCGTCACATTGTGACAAAGATTGTCTCTTGGTCCAACGTCACATTGTGGCAACATGGTCATCCATGGTCAACCATGGTCCAACATAGCATTGTGACAAAGATTGTCTCAATATGAAAATCAACCATAGTCAACCATTTTCGAACCTCACATTGTTAGAAAGGTTGTCTCAATATGAAAATAAATCATGTCCAACCATAGTCTAATGTCACATTGTGACAAAAATAATGTTAATAAGAAAATCAACCGTGGTCAACCATGTTTATTTTAGGGTTTATAATATTTATCTTAGGGTTTTATAACTTAGGTTTATAATATTTATCCCTTGGATTTAATATTGTTAAACACGCACATGGTAGAGACAAATTAGGAAAGATAAGCATGAGAGTGTATTTCTTATTCACAATGATACATATTTATAATACATAGGAGTGACCCTTGGTTTCATATTCCAAGTGGTCCCTTGGACTCTTTTTGGCTGTTCAGCTTCCACACCAACCCTTAGAGGATTAAGTGTCCAACATTCTGCCCCTTAATCCAAAGGGTTATGTATGAGTCCAAGAAGAGAACTCTAATACAAAATGTGCAAAAATGCATAGCAACACTAGGTTGAATGTGCTCTGTGAAATGCTGGTATAAGGCCGGTGGTTTAAGGATGACCACCAACATTGGAATGCTTAGTGCAGTTCTCGGAATTCTTCCAAGTCTGGCATGAAGCTCAAGTCTTCTGCTAGAGGAAGTGCTCCTGATGTTTTGAAGAGGGAAACCTTCAACCATGAAAGGGAGGTCTCACCCTGCATAAAAGAGAGAACCTCAACCTGAAAAGGGAGGTCTCAACCTGTGATGGTTTAAGTATTACTGACAACTCTAGAATGCTTAATGCAATTCCTGGAACTCTTCCAAAACTAGCAAGAAGATGAAGTCTTCTGCTAGAGGAAGTGTCCCCAATTCTTTAAAGAAGTATCAACGACTGAAGGCATGCTCAGGGGCATCTTTGTCTCTGGCTACAACTCTGAATCTGGTATGGCAGGTTGTAGCTCAGGCTCACTTGATGTGGCTTTGAAGCTTGTAGATGACCAACATTTCCCCCCTTTTTAGATACAAGGTGAGATGACAGAAAAAACTCAACTGCAAGACTGTTCAATACTCTAGAACAAGTCCTGACATATTACTGGAATATATTCTTGGCTGTTGATGCCCATTGCCAAGAAGTAATCCATCCAAGATGAATATTTGTTCTTGCCAGAGGTTTGTTTCTGAAGCACATGTTTGAAGAATGACTGGTTTTATGACAGTGCTTACATGGATGAAGATCAAAACAATGATCTTTCAGATGGCCAACTTGGTCACAGTGTTGGCATTTCACAATCTGTTGTTGTGGAAGAGGGGCAGAATCTAGAACAATTGAAGGTGAACTGTCATGAAGGAATCCAACACTTTGAAACTGAATGGGCTTTGAGTAATCTAGAATGTGAAAGGACGCGTCCTTTTCATATCCAAGACCGGTTTTGTGTTTGTTATGGACAAGATCTTCCCAAGGTCTAATGATGGGCTTGGGAAGTGCAAATTGAACTTCTGCATGTAACTCTGCTCCCTCATTAGGTACTGGATCTGAATCAACTTGCTGCTTATGGGAGTCAGTTTCAATGTTCTGAACAGAAACAGATTCAGAATGATGACTCCACCGATGTAATTCTTCTTGCTGCAGTTGAGATTCAAGCTGCAAAAAATCAATATGTTCTTGTGCATTTTGCAAATAAATTTGAATGTCAAAAAAGAGTTTCTTTGTTGACTTTTACCATCCCATCAACAATGGAATGAATTGGGATATTCAATAACTTTAATGCATCTACAAGTCTGGCCATTGTCTCAATAGATAAACCCCTGATATGCAAATAATTTTTGCCACAATGTTCTCCACAGTTGGTGATTTTCATAAATTTATTCACTGTACATTGTTTTTAATGCTTCCACATGTAGTAACAATTCCACATGTAGTAACAATCTCCAAATAAACTTATATTTTCCAACAGAAAATTTAGAAATTAAATGCAATAGCCATTAAGTGATAGCTCCTATATAATGGACATTTCTCATTCAAAAAGGTAACTAAACAACTAGCATATTGGAAGATAAAACCTCATAATTAAATGATAGCCAACACAAATTAGTACATATGCAATTATCAATCCCCGAAATGACACTCAACATTTGGTTCTGATGTGCACTGCCCAAGAAATGGAAGAATAGATTCCCTCTTCACCACACTCCTTGTATCATCATCAAACCACACTCATTCAACCTTTGAGATAGCATGCAGTCCCTTCAATGCAGCTACAACAAATAGAAGGTGGAATGATGACTTTAGGCCCCTCAGAAAGAACTCCAGAATTCGTGGTTATGCCCATAAATGGAGTACGACCTCTTGATTGTTGGTTTCACACCCCAACCACATGACACGACCAAACACATTCAACGCAAATGTAGTCAAAATATTCTGGATGGAGGGACGAATTCAGTGAAATGAGAAGCACACTTGACGCAAATACTTGACCAGGATTATAGTTCAGTTGCAGCGAAGAAATGCTCTTACAACATCAGCATTGGCATCGACATCCAAGCAGCAAGATGTGCCCTGGAGAATTCGAAATGTTCTACTTCTCCTGATGTGCTTCCCCAAGCTTCACGCACGGTGTGAGGAGGGTCAATGTATGACCGAGATTATGAACCAGTGGAGTGGTGGTGCGATGTGATAGCGCAACAGTCATGGAGCCTCGGAGCCACGAACACGCAAATCCGCAACAGTAGGTGAGTAGGTGAACGGGTGTGTTCGCTGAGTAAGAATTGAGTTTCATTGACGATTTCCGACTCGTTCTTTATTTTCCTCCTCTGGTGGAATGAATGGAAGAATGAACCGACTGTATTGCTTGGAAACCACAGCTAATACTCATATAGCTAGTCGAGAACAGCGTAGGGCTGCTTAGAGCTTCGATACATGTGCATGGTCTTCATATACGTGGTTCAGCACATATACATCGTTCGAATTGTGAGCACTGCGGTCAATCAAAGAACAAAAATGCCAGCGCAATACACGTTTCTTCAACGCTCAAAATACTGTACTGTAGTTTAATTCTCACCCTGCAAACTTGTAACAGAGGCTTTTTATATGTTATAAAATGGAGGAGGCGGTTTGGACCGGTGGTATGCAAAGGAGTATGTGTGGCGGAAGTTGCTCCTTCTCCTGCTGTCAATGCTAAGGCAAAGGAACCCAAGGAAAAGAAGCCCCGAGCTGCCAAGGGCTCGAAACAGGCTCCTTCTCACCCTATGTATTTACTGTTACGGACGTGTATTATTGAATTTTAATGGGTTGTTTTTATTTCTTCGACTTGTATTATTGAATTTTAATGGGTTGTTTTTATTTCTTTGAATATTTTGTTTTGATAGTCAGGGCTAATCACTCGGAGGGCCTGTATGCTGTGTTAATGTTAATTGTGAGTGCACTACTCTCGTCACACGGTGACCGGTGAATTTGCCAATCTGTCGTAAGTGTGTGCACTGTGTATGTTCTTGAACGTTAAAAGAGATGTTGGTATGTAGTAATATAGTTAAAATGGTAAAGCTCAGGTTTATTTTGGTGTGGTTTTAGATGTTTAGATTTTTATTAAATATTGATGTATCTCATTGGTCAAGTAGACGATTCTGACGATATATAATAAATTTAGTGCTAAATCTAACATGATATTTATAATTAATAATAAATTTAATTTCAAATATAATTTGAAATTATATTTTTAACAAAATTAAATTAAGCTTTATTAATTAATAATATTAAGCTTTATTAATTAATAATAGTAAAACGTGGATATGTGGTGTTTTAATTTTAAAAATAATAATTTAGGAACATTTAATTTTATTATCAATAATTATGTGGTTTATTTTAAATAATATTTAGGAAATTTAATTTAATTATCAATAATTATTAAGTGAACGGTAAAGATTTAATTTCTACAAAATATTTTAGAGTATTTTTATTAGTATAGACAAATCAAATATGGATATTTATTTCCAAATTAGATATTGTGACAACAATAGAAATTCAGTTTCTAGATTAACTCTAGTTTGTTGGGAGGGAGTTAATGACTCCTATATTTGATGTGAGTGACTTAATGAGGTTGTTAGATTCTCTTTGCTATATAACAGGGAACCATTCGGATGTTGGCTAAGAGTGTGAGAGTTTTGTGAGGATTTCATGATGTAATCTCTTGTTTTGATTAATAAATTGCCGATGCCTATGTTGTGTGGACGTAGGCCAAATTGGTTGAGTGAACCATGTTAAAAGCTGTATCTTTATATACTTGATTAAATCTGTTGTGTATTTGTTTTTGTTTTTAATTTAACTATGCATCTGCTTACCAACAAATATTTATACTAAACACATCCACCCAAATATATCCCTTCTTATCAATTTAACCACAAAACTTCCGCGAAATAAAAAATTTCAAGTTCACTGACTTAACTTATCATACTCCTCCATAGTAAAAGAACTTAGAGGACACAGCCAACAAGGTGACGTTGTCCAAACCACTTATTGACATTCTTGACGGTCGTGCATGACTCGGAGAAGCCAACATGGGCATGTCCACGTGCGAAGACGAGAGCACATCTTATGGTTGACGCGCACGTTGAATGTAGAACGGGCAAGGAAAACTGCACAAGTCGCGGTTTCAAATTTGGTCATTCTAGTGGCCAAATCGAATTTTGGTGTTTTTTACCGACCAAATAAAATTTTGGTAATTTTGCCTTGTATTGCGGAGGGGATTGTATCGGAGGGCTATGGCTGCCTAAATCTTAGTGTTCACTACTTCGTAAGTTTATAATGATGGAGAGCAATTTCGTATAAAAATTGTGCTTTTGATATATTGTGGGTTGCGTACTGGACTTTGTGATTTTATAGTGGATAACTGCAAGTTTATTATATTGGTCCAAAAGTAGGTTATATGGTAATCCATTTATGGTAAAAAAGCTTTGATATCTTACATTTCTCCAATAATTTATAAACTTTGTGAAGTTTTTGAAAATTATTATATTAAATCAAATATTTTAAAAATAAAAAATATTTTTTGAATTTTTAAAATTATTATTTTTTTTATTGGTCAATACATAATTATTATATTGAATCAAATATTTGGAAAATTAAAAATCATTTTTTTTGTATGCAATTTTAGATAGGCAATGATCTGGTGCTCTGTTAAAACACTCCTTAATGTGAAAATCACGGTTTCAATTTCTGGATTTCTGACCCTTAATCAGATTGAAATATTGAAAATGTAGATCTTGCTAATTTAAAAAAAAAACATTTAAAATTTTTTTAAAATTAAAATTTCTTCTTTTCTATTGGGTCTATAAATAAGAATGACTAATTTTTTTAAAATTTAATTATAATTAACCTATTTTTTTAATTTAATCTATTAGTTTCTAACAATTAGTATTGGTATCAAATCAACTGGAACTAGTAAGTACGTCCATCCTATCCTCAAGTGATATTTTTCTATTAAATTTAACATGTGAGAATCGCAAGACAAGATATATCAGTTGACTCACAAATGATAAAAATAGTTATGATATTACCCCATGATTACTCTCGGTATAGTTTTATAATCTATGACAACAATTGTTTTATATTCTAAGTTACATTAAAATGAAAAAAAAAAATCATACTTTTGGAGAAAAAAAAAATACAAAATTTTGAAGATTGATTTATTTATAAAACAAAATATATTTCCCATTAATTTCGA
>APFE030151120.1:41464-100668 GCA_000404065.3 Pinus taeda | reverse complement strand
AACTAGCCCCTCAATGAACATCATGATCAGTCGAGTCTACGAAATATTTGTAACCATCACAACCAATCGCTAAAACTCCGCTATATACATCTCAAGACTACTAGTCTATCTCAAATGTTCCAACTCCCTGAAGTGCAACTCTGGATCCTTCCTATCAAACCTCTCAACTAACCTCCTGGTAAAATCAATATAGGAATTAATGTGTATGTGTTCAAGAGTGATCAAGCCATGGTACCACCACTCTTGTGCATCTCCCTCATGTGTCTGTGTCCATGAGTGATCAAACCATGGTACCATCACTCATGTGCATCTCCCTCCAAACGCAAGGCAGTAAATCGAATAGCATCAGTGTCTCGCATGGGGTTTAGAAGGAGATAAGTGTCCAACTTCTAGACCCACATTCTAGCTAAGCTCTTGGTTGACCCATCAAAGTATGGAAGTGTGACCTTCCTTGCGAACTTTTGGACCTCATGGTTCAACTGTCCTCCTTTATACGATGTCCCAACTTTGGTTTTGCGTCCCTTCTTGAGGTGAATAAACTCCCCAAGATACATGGCACACTGAATCCTACGACAACAACTGATAATGTTTCTTCTATTTGTTAAATTAATCAAACAAATTTCTTGCAGTTTCCTATGGAAAATATCTAAACATATACACTGCAACCTTCACAAATACAATATTGCAGAAGAAATAAAAAACATTGGAAGAATAGATGCACACACACAATAAACATTGTTATTTTGGACCAATGTCCCCGGAAAAAACCCAACTTGGGAAAACCAGTACAAGAGCTGACGGTTTTATTATTAAGCAGTAGTCTTTGGAGTACAAATCATTGGATGCCCAAACTGGTTATTCGATATAGAGAATAAACTAGCGAAGAGGTAGTGAGAAAACATCTCACACTGTCACTAGAGATCTAACACTGATTCGGGCTCTGGATGAGCTGCTCTACACTATCTCTGCGCAGTGTCTATGTGGGCTCACGTAGTCACTGTGTCATAGCTCAAGGGATTGCATCACCTCCTCCTTCTGACCTTCTTTCGACTGGAAACTCGACCCTTTGGCCATCCGGATTCACACCCCAGCTTCTAGCACTGGATCTCGATTGCTCCTCAGCAAAATTGTAGACTCCCTCTAAAGCACTGCGCTGCCTCTGCTTGACACTGTTCTGCCTCTCTGGACCTCTCGATGCCTTATCTGGTTTGCACTCATCGGGGCTGGAAGAATCCCCTCTGGTCTACTATCCTTGCCCCTCACTACAAGAAGATCACTCGATCTCTCTTCGGCAACTCAACACTACTACTCTTAAGAATTTGATCTCTAGATCTCAATTTCTCGGTATGTTCTCCAAGTGGACGTTAAGCTCCTTCTTATAATCTCTCGTTGGAGCACCGATGACCAAGATTAAAACATAATCAAAGCCTAATATTAACCTCCTCGTCTTTATCTAGAAGATTCACACCAAATTTAATTAATTCCCTTTAATTAATCAATTTTCCTAAGTTTTAGACTTAGGAATACATTAAAAATGATTAATTATTTTAATTAAACCATCTCTAGGTGGAATTTTCCCAAACAATTTCTGGGTTTTGGAAAATACATGTATTCTTGCCTATCCTTAAAGCTTCGTGGCTAGAACACATCCAATGCTACAAAAATCAACACTCTGTCATAGCGAGGAGTGTGTTCTAGCGCTGTAACCCACTGAAGCAACACCTTGTCTCTGTAACAACTCCTGTTACGTTGCTAATGTTTGGCTCTACTACCAACCAACTACTGCTCAATCCTAATTTCTGCATCTTTGCTGCTGCTGAACTGCCGCCAACACTGCATCTGTACTACAACCTTCTCCAACTGTTGTTGCTGCAATGACAACTACAACAATGTAAAAGCATCCAAAATACTGAACCAATTGTGGTTAGTATGATGCATCTGTCATCCAAGTCTTGACTGCTGCTAGACTCTGCACTGCCAATGAAGCCTCTACGTTGATGCTGACTCCGCTCTGTGCCAACTACATTGCTGCCAACTTTGCATTGCGCTGCCCAGCATCTGACCTGCTACTAGCTACTGCATCTGTCACTTTGGCCCCTGGCTGCACCAATTGCCACTGATCAATCTTGCTACTGCATGTTTTGGGCTCCTGTAGCAAGGTATTGATTCATGAGGTGGACCTCCTCAAGGATCTTGCCCATTCTGTTGCTCTCTAGGGCTACAAAACCAAATCACCCTACCTCACCCCTGGAGGCAACTTGGTGATCATGGCAAACTCTTCCTCCAATCTGGAGGACAACTTGTCGGTCTCAGCAGATGCAGCCTGCTGATCCTACTTCCCCTCCTCGTCCTTCTTTCTGAGAGGACATTGAGAGTTGTAGTGGCCAAGCTCACCACATGTAAAGCACTTGATCTTGGAAATGTCTTTCTTCTTCCCGCGTTGCTCCTACTACTGCTGTGATGTGAGGGCTGCATTTTCCTCTTCCTTGCTTTGTACCATTGCTGCTACTGCTACCACTAATTTTTGAGATTTCTAAGTCTGAAACGTTAGAAATTCTTCTTGCATTATCTGGTTTATTTCACCTACTTGTTTATTTCTTAACAAGTTATTTAACCATATAATTATTGAAAATAAACACAAATACAGTATCAACCATCTATAGATCATCAACTGAAATAACCGACAAACACACAAGGGACACCGTTATTTTTGGACAATCGTCCTCGGAAAAACCCAACTTGGGAAAACCTGTGCAGTAGTTCTGAGGGTTTTATTATTAAGTAGCTTTCTTGAGTACAACTTGGGAGCCACATTGGCCCACCCAACAGAGATTGTTACATGGCAGTAATACCTCTTCTCGGAGACTAATTTTTGACCTGTCAACTCAAGTCTACCCCATGAAAATCCTTCCGGTTCTCCTAAGCTCTGCGTTAGCCCTGCCAGCCTCAACGTCACTCCTGAACCCTCTGCATCAGCCTTCCTAACTCTCTGCGTCATCTCTCTGGCCTTCTGCGCCAACTCTCTGGCCTTGTGTGTCACCCACGTAGGCCCCTCAACCTCTGCACAGTCCCCAGCTACCTCTGCGTGGCTCCTGTTGCCTCTGCGTCAGCCTTTTTGGTCCCTGCTCTGACCCTCAGGCACTATCTTTGCCTCTCTGCTATGTACTCACTGCCCCTCGCTACAACAGATCACTTGTTCGACTTTCTCAGCAAACCCCGCTCCAGAAAATCGAACTGACTGATCGATCTTGGTGTATCTCCAACTGACCCTCAAGCCTCCTCTTATGCTTTTTCTGTTGAGTCTTCAACGACTGAGATTAAATCTCTAATCAATAGCTAAGATTAGATTAGATATGGCTTGATCCATGTCATTTAGAACCTTCTCACCCAGATTTATATTAATACCCATTAATATTTTTATTTTCCGAAGTTTAGACTTCATAACCCATTAAAAATATTAATTATCTTAATATCGCTCTAACTGGGTGGAATTTCTCAAAACCATTTCTGGGTCTTGGAGATCTTATGCGCTTTAGCCTCTCCACCAATTTTCATGGCTAGAGCACATCCGATGCTACCCCAAATCAACACTCCCTCTTAGCGAGGAATGTGCTCTAGTAATGCTCCACTACTGAACATCACCCTGATCATTCGGCACCGGTACCTGTGTTGATGCTTGGTCTGCTGCCCAACATCCTCTGCATTGATGCCTCCTGTACTATTGCCCATGGCTCTGCCACTGCCACTGCTACATCTGTATTGCAACTCCCTCTGCATCTATGTTATTGCTAGTCCTTCCTCCCAACACTGCATCTGCACTACAGTTCTCTCTTATCATGTTGCATCGTGCTGCCTATAGCACTACCACTGCTATTGCTGCACTGCAAATCAATTATTGAGAAGTAAGTAACTGATCTAACCAACTACTAACATCCTTGTCAGGCTAGAAGCCCTCCTGATGCTGAAGCTCCCTCTGCTACCTCTGTGCTGCTCAATGTTGCATGAAGCGGGGATGAAGCGGGAACGTTTTTGGAAGCGGGGACGCAGAAGCGTCATTTTCCAAAAATCTAGGAAGCGAAGCGTCTGTGGAAGCGTCTACTATATATATATATATATATTATATTTTTTTGCATTTATACTCAAAACAAACATCCCAAATACCAAATTAGTTGTAGAAGACATGAAAACATGCATTTTTTTGCATAAATCAAGATAGATATAACATTCATTGTACATTAATGATTAATTATTCGAGCATCAACCAATTAGATGCATCAACCATCTAGAATCTAGATTCTTCTCCTCTTGTCTAGCCTTTTCCTCTACCTCGATTGTCTAGGGATATTAGTGAACACTGCCCAATTTTGATCAAACTACCTAATTCAAGAGTTAAAATATGGTAGAAAAAGCTTAACATGCTTGATCAATGATTTTGACTTGATTGAAAGGTAATTTTTTGTTAAGGGCGTGCTGCGTGACAAAGGAGTTCAACAATTAACACCACCAACACTAGGGTACATATAGGGCTTGGGGCTCTTGGTTAAATGCTAATCGCATACCTTCATACTTGATATAATCTAATGAAATGCCACAATCCCATTGATCCTGAATTCTTGAAAATTGTTACGTCTGCTGAATTTTCAATAGGATATGAAATTCTATTTTCTCCATGTGAAGTCTAATGAGGCTGGAACCACTCTCAAACATCCTGAGTCATTTCATGGTAATGTTAAAAGTTTAAGTAAAAGGATGAAAATGAAAAATAAATGAGAATGTCACTTTTACTTTAAGAATTTAACACTACCATGAGGGAGCATCTGCTATATTTGTATTTTATTTTTTTATTTTTTTTGCTTTCATTCCTCACCTTAACCCAAGGTGGACCCACCTGTAACAAGCAAACTCACCTAAAATTTAAAAAAAAAAAATTGAAAAAAAATCGATTTTCTAAACGCTTTTCCGGAGTCGTACGAAAGCATACGCTTCACCCTCCGAAGCACCACGCTTCGTACTGCCAAAGCATCGTACGAAGCGCGCTTCGGAGGAAAGCTTCTGAATTTTCCAGGAAGCGTCCAAAACAGGCGGAAGCGCACTTCCACCGAAGCTTCCTAGACGCTTCCGCACGGGACGCGCTTCTAGGATTGGAACCGGGGGGTGGGGGGGAGGGGGCGCTTCGTGCAACATTGGTGTTGCTGCGACAACTATGTGCCCCTTCACTGCTGCAAACACCTTTGTGCCTTTCTACATTGCTGCAACCTCCTCTGTGCCTCTCACGTTGTTGCAACCTTTACTGCACTGCTACAAATCCCTGCACTCTAGCACTGTTCTACCGCGCCATCCACATCTGCTTCTACTGACATCTGTCATCCTGCTACTGTCACTCGGGGCTTCCGTAGCTTGATATGATCCAAGAGTTTGGGTAGCTCAAGGATCCTAACCCACATCTCCTGTAGTCCTCTTGACTACAGTGCGATGTCACCCCACCTCTTCTCTAGAGGTGCATGAGCACTCATGGCACAGTCGTCATCTGTCTCGACTTCTTTCTCCACTTTGCCAGAGCTACCTTGGAGTCAGAAGCCTCTCCTTTATTCTTCTTTCTCGGACACTGAGTTGCATAATGACCCAACTCCCCACAATGGAAGCACTTTATCTTGGAGATGTTCTTCTTCTTTCTCTTCCCCTGCTTTCCTGCAAATGCTAGCGCCGCATCCTCCTCCTCCTCTTTCTTGCTTCAACCTCCTTTGCTGCTACTTCCCGCCTTGGTTAGCCATCTGATCTCTTCTTGGCAAAGAGCTGCCCACATCTCTTCCCATCCTGGAAGAGTCGCTTTGCCCAAAATGCTTTGGACAAATGTCTCCCACTCCTCGGAGACTACATTCAAGGCGGTCCTCACCATGAACTCCTGATCCGGCACGGTCCCTATGGAAGTTAGTTGGTCCCGAATCTCCTGCAACCTACTGAGGTAGTGATATATCTGCTCCCCCTTCTGCATTTGAGATAATTGAAGCTGATTCTCCTATAGCATCTTCCTCTGCACGGAAGTGCCCTAATATAATGTCATCAGGGTATCCCACATCTCCTTTGCTGTGTTCTTCTCGACAATATGATGAACTACATGATCCTTGACCCCATCAAGGATTATGCATTTTGCCTTGGCCATTGCACCCTCATACTTTTCACTATCAACTGGGTCAACTAGGATAGCCACAGTTCTCAAGGCGAAGCCCTTGATGCGATGTCTATCTAGAACAGACATGATCCTGGCCTTCCAGATGACAAAGTTGGATGCCTCGTCCAACCTGTCCTGATTCCTCATTCCATTCATTGCCATCTCCGCTCTTCTCTTCGACTCCCTCTGAGTCCTTACTTCCCTCCCGAAAGTTCTTCTAGACTCCCTCTGAGTCTCGATTTCCCTCCTGGAAATTCTTCTGCCAACAGTGGAATCGCTCCTCTCCGATACCATTTGTTCCCGCAACACTGATCTAGATTTCTTGGCTAGAAATCCACCTAGGTAGCGACTCCCTCTACCTTGGTTTTGTCCCATTAGGTACTGTTCTTCTTCGACGGCAACAACACCCAACTAGCTTCACAACCCACAATTTTCCCACAACTCTCTAGGCCCCAACAATTGAAGAAACTGAGCCACTTAGCTTTGCGCAATCCCAGCAAGGTTGAATTGCTCCTCTGGCCAACCGCATCACTACTACCTTGCTGAGCAGGATGACGTGGCTCTTTGTGAGCCTCTTCTGTCTCTCACTGCTTCTGCGCTGGCCCTGTCTCTGGCTCGAACTGATGATGCAAGCCCTCTGCGTCACTCCTTCTCTGCTGCTTTCTTCTTAGGAACAACTTCTGTCCCTTGGAACTGTTGTTTCTACTGCAAATTTTCTTATTTCAGCTGGTGCCTTCAGCTCTCCTGTGATCTAAAACACTCTGATACCATGTTGAAATTTCTAAGTCTGACATGTTAGAAATTCTTCTTGCATTATCTAGTTTATTTCACCTACTTGTTTACTTCTTAACAAGTTTTTAACCATATAAATACTGAAAATAAACACAAATGCAGTCTCAACCATCTACAAATCATCAACTGAAATAACAGACAAAAACACAACGGACACTGTTATTTTTGGACAATCGTTCCCAGAAAAACCCAACTTTGGAAAATCGATGCAACAGTTTTGAGGTTTTTATTATTAAGCAACTTTCTTGAGTACAACTAGGGTGCCAAACTGGCTCACCCAACAAAGATTGTTACATGGCAGTAATACCTCTTCTTGGAGAAAGATATTTAGCCTTTGAGCTCTAGTCTGCCCCACGAAAATCCTTTCAACGCTTCTCCTAGGCTCTACGTTAGCCCTGCTAGCCTCAACGTCACTCTTGAACCCTCTGTGTCAGCCTTCTAACTCTCTGCGTCAGCTCTTTGGCCTTTTGCATCACCCACGCAGGCCCCTCAGCCTCTGTGCAGCCCCCAGCTGCCGCTGCGTAGCTCTAGTTGCCTTTGCGTAAGCCTTTTTGGTCACTGCGCTGACCCTCAAGCACTATCTCTGCCTCTCTGCTATGTACTTACTGCCCTTCGCTGCAACAAATCACTTGCTCGACTTTCTCAGCAAACCTTGCTCCAGGAAATTGAATTGATTGATCACTCTTGGTGTATCTCCAACTAACCCTCAAGCCTCTTCTTATACTTTTTCTGTGGAGTCTTCAATAAGCGAGATTAAATCTCTAATCAACAACTAAGATTAGATTTGGCTTGATCCATGTCATTTAGAACCTTTTCACCCAGTTTTATATTAATACCCATTAATATTTTTATTTTCCTACGTTTAGACTTAAGAACCCATTAAAAATATTAATTATTTTAATATCTCTCTAAATGGGTGGAATTTCCCCAAACCATTTCTGAATCTTGGAGATCTCATGTGCTTTAGCCTCTCCACCAATTTTCATGGTTAGAGCACATTCGATGCTACCCCAAATCAACACTAATGGTGCTCTTCACCAGATCTTGCCTCATCTCCTCCTGCCGCAAATCAGCCCATATACGTTCCCAATCTGGTAGTTTTTCTCTGGCTAGGATACTCTGGATGAAAAATTGCCATTCTTCGGAAATGCTATTCAGAGCTAATCGCACCAACTCTGTAGGCTGGGGCGCTGAATGTACTGAAGACAATTGGTCCCGGACATCCTGAAGCCTAGTAAGGAATGGGTCTATATGCTCCCCTTTCTGCATCTTCATGCATCTCAGCTTCTGCACAAAATACATCTTCTGTTGCTCGGAAGATCCTTCGTACAACATAGCTAGTGCCTCCCACATTTGCCGAGCAGTATCTTTGCTAGCGATGTGAGATACCACGTGATCTCGAACCCCATCGAGAATGAACCTCTTAGCTTTTTCCTTCTCTTTCATGTACTTCATAAGCAGATCTACATCGACAGATACAGATACCACACTATTGATATAAGTCTTGAGATCATGTTCATCTAGAAGGCAGGAAATTCTATCCTTCCAAATCACATAGCTGGAGGCTCCCTCCAATCGATCTTGATCTCTCAACCTAGCTGATGCCATCTCTTAGAAAATGTCGAATTCCTCCTTTTCTCCTCTGCGCAGCTACTGCCAAGCGATTCGCACTCCCTTCTTGAGTGAGAAATTCTGCACACAACTACTGCTGCTCTGCTAGGAAAATTCGAACTTCTTGTCTAGAAGCCCCTTGAGGAAAGAATTTCCCCATTGTGTGCTCTTCCTTCCTCCTGACGCTTTTTGCACTAGCAAACTGCTGCAAAAATTTGTCCCAGCTGAAGATCTGCTCTGCAAAGAAAATATTGTTGTCCCCTTCTGCCTCTAGTAGGATGTGATTTGGAAAATCTAATTTCTTTGTTGACTCACTAAGAGAAATAGCCTTTTCCTCAAAACTCAATCCTCTTGGCCCAAGGATTGCATTGCCTCTAGGGTTTCAAATTGATGCCTATGCAAAAATTCAAACCTCCTCCTCCTCTCCTTCTCTAATCCTCCTCCTCTCCTTCTCTGAGCTCTCCGGCTTATGATCTGTGCTGCGATACCATGTGAAAATTCGGAGATCTCGAATCCTACTTCAACAACTGATAATGTTTCTTCTATTTGTTAGATTAATCAAACAAACTACTTGTAGTTTCCTACGACAAATATCGAAACATATACACTGCAACTTTCACAAATACAATACCGTGGAAGAAATAAAAACACTAGAAGAATAGATGCACAAACACAATAAACACTGTTATTTTTGGACCAATGTCCCTAAAAAAACCCAACTTGGGAAAACCGGTGCAGGAACTGAGGGTTTTATTATTACGCAGTAGTTTTCTGAGTACAAATCATTGGATGCCCAAATTGGCTATCTGATACAGAGAATAAACTGGCAAAGCGGTAGTGAGAAAGTATCTCACACTGTCACTGGAGATCTGACATTGATTCGGGATTTGGATGAGTTGCCCTACACTATCTATGTGCAGTGTTTGCATGGGCTCACGCAGTCGCTGCGTCACAGCTCAAGGGACTGTGTCACCTCCTCATTCTGACCTTCTACTGACTAGAAACTCGAGCCTATAGCCGTTCGGACTCACACCCCGACTTTTGGCACTGGATCTCGATTGCTTCTCAGCCAAATTGCAGACTCCCTCTGAAGCACTGCATTGCTTCTACGTGGCACTGCGCTACCTCTCTGGACCTCTCAATGCCTTCTTTACCTTGCACTCATCGGGACTGGAAAAATCCCCTCTGGTCTATTATCCCTGCCCCTCACTGCAAGAAGATCACTCGATCTCTCTCTGGCAACTCAACGTTGCTACTCTTGAGAATTCGATCTCTAGATCTCAATATCTTGGTGTGTTCTCCAAGTGCCCATCAAGCTCCTTCTTATAATCTCTCTTTGGAGCACCAACGATCAAGATTAAAAGATAATCAAAGGCTAAGATTAACTGGGAGTTGATCCTCATCTTTATCTAAAGATTCGCACCAGAGTTAATTAATATCCTTTAATTAATCACATTTCCGAAGTTTCAGACTTAGGAATACATAAAAAATGATTAATTATTTTAATTAAACCATCTCTAGGTGGAATTTTCCCAAATGATTTTTGGGTTTTGGAGAATACATGTATTTTATCCTCTCCACAAACTTTCGTGGCTAGAACACATATGATGCTACACAAATCAACAGGTGTAACCCCTCATACTCATCAATCCCCGTCTCCACAGAATGCACCAAATATGCAACAGGATCTAGTTCCCTCTCTCTCCTGCTCATCCATGAACTGCGACATAATGAGATGACTATCTCGACCATGTGTAGGAGTATGTGGCTGCTGGAATGCACACTCATTTGTGTGACGAATTCCACCTCCCACTCGGGAACCTACATCACTATTGTGCTCATTCTCACGCTGGTTTTGAACTTGAAGGCCCATCATTTGCCGCATCATGTCCATCATTAACTGACCCTACCTCAACATCTACCTAATTTACCCTCAAAAACTCCTCCATAACCTGGTTTTGTCCTCCTTGCCTAGGTTGTTCGTCTCCTGCATTTCCATCCTGACCCTCCATGTGTATTCTGGCATTGTCAAGCTCTGTATCGGAGAAATGGTATGGTTCTTCTCTTCTGCGTCCTCTTCCTTTACCTTTGCCTCTGCCTCTGCCTCTGGTATGGTAGACCATTCCACCAAAAGGTCTAGAGATCAAATGCTCTTGTGCCCATAACTGGCCAAGAACATGCTCTGATACCACTGTAATATCCCAAACTAGGAAATACAATGAATACCAAAAACATGCACTAAGCTACAACAAGAAAATACAACCATGCAAGCACAATTTTTACACAAGCAAAAATAGATCAATAAGCCATAGAATAGCAACGACAAATTTGAGCCATTTTATTAAAATTTTCTTAGAGCTGAGTACAATAGAGTAGAATGATGGAACCTGTGCTGGGCTTGCTACTACAAGCATGTAATACCTAGGTGAATATCTAAGCAAAATCCAACTGGAAAAAGGCCCAATTTGTCCAAACACATTACCCATAAAATTATTGTTGTTGTAGTTGTTGCTGTTGGAGAAAAACTCTGAAATGACTCCTCAATAATGCTCCAAAAATTCTGAAAAATTAGGAGAAGGCTCCTCACACCCAAGCCAACAAAACCCAGAAAAATCTCAATATAAATGCACGAGTCACTGAAGCCCCAAAAGTTGTGTGTAGTCCCCTCACTCTGCTAGTGAGCTACAGGAACCGAATTGCTGTAAGAAATGCACAATTTCCCCAAAGGGAAACTCCTCCAAAACCTAGCGAAATTCCTTCCTCAATCTCCCAGCCAAAATCAACTCTAATATCCAGCACAACACTGCTGCTCAACCCTTGTGCAGAGAACAACTAATAAAACCCTAATGCAGGCCCAAAGAAGAGAATTTTCGGCCCAAAAATTTCCAGCACTTTCAGCGTAAAAATTTCCCAGAGGGAACTAGTCCTCGTCAAAGGAAAATTTCCCTAAAATAGCCAGCCCGGAGGACAACAAATGCTAGCTCCTCAAACAGCAACGAAATTCTCTACTACGTCCTCTAGAAACTCACACAGGCTGAAGAAACACTGCAAAATCCCACACAAGATACCAAAATCTACCCACAAACTCTCTCCTAGAGTAGCATTCGAAGTCCCATGTAGAAGAGTTGGAATTTCCGCTTGAAAATTCTTTGTGCTAAACAACACTAGTTGACTTGGCTAAGCAGCTCAAGCAAACTGTCCAATTCTGAAATGAAATGCCAAGAAGATGCAAAAATGAGGCTGTTCTCTTCCTTTTATAACTGTTGCTCAACCTTCCTTGTGGGATCCACCAATTCAACCCCTTGCTCATTCCCTCTTGCATGTGGTTCGATTTCTCCTAGGGAGTTCGATTTGCCTTCTTAAGTGACCCCCACAACTTATCATCACTTTAATTTTCCCCTTTTCTCCTAAGTTTAATCTTTATTTCCTATCAAAATTTAATTTGAGCCTCCACAACCTATTTCTCCTAAGTTTTATTTATCAAATAGTATATTAATTGCCAAAATTGCAAAATTGAGAATTTCCTTAGCAAATTTATTAATTGGGGACATGACAAAATTTTCAGTGATTTAACATATATCTTTAAGTTAAGAGAGCAGATATGTTGTTGTAAATCTACTAAAAATAAAGGGACTTTGGATCTTGTATATGCTTGTAAAAAAGTGTCGTAAGTGTTGAAGCTTGTTGGAATATGTTCCGTATCTTTTCTCTTGGGCTGCCTAGTGTGTTAGGCTGCGAAATATTGTCCCTTGTTTGTTGCTGTAATGTAATATGTTACATGATACATCATCCCTAATGTTCAAGTTCACAAGGATTAGATCCAAGAAACCTCTAGTAAGTGGCGAAATTTAAGTTTTGCATTAATTGTTCTAGAATGAAATTTCAATAGGCATTTATAGGCTTCTTGTTGATATTGCAAAGCATGAGGCTTTGGTGCATGATAGTGGCAAGTTGTGCGAGCTACTACACAAACATCATTTTGGTCACTTGTAGTATGGAGCTATTCCTATTTAGATAAATTATGGTGCAGAGATTGCTTATTTCAAGATAGAACATATTGGTATGTGTGAAGGATATGCACTTGGTAAGCATTCAAAGTTTGCTTTTCCTTCTAGGGAGCAATGGTCAAGAGAGATTTTGAAGTTGATATATTTTGATTATTGTGGGCCTATGTCTTCCCCCTCATTGATAGGTAGTCTTCATTATATTTTCTTTATTGATGGTTCCTCTCACAAAATGTAGATTTAAACTAAGGATGAAGTGTTAAGTTTGTTCAAAGTATTTAGAGCCTTGGTTGAATTCAAACATGAAAGAGGATCAAAGTCCTTCAAGTAGATAATGGTGCAAAGTACACCTCTAGGGGGTTTGATTATTTATGTAGGAAAGCAAGAATTAAGAGAAAGTTTATAGTATCATGCAACCCTTATCATAATGGGGTTGCTCATACATTGAAGGATGCTTAGGAATAAGATGGAGAGCATCAATCTACATTTTGGGTGATTCGTCCACCTAATAAGCTTCCAAACTATGTCACAATTTTGCATTGATGATGTTCATGCTTGAGACAGATCCTTCTAGCTTTGAGCAGGTTGCTAAAAGGCAAGGATGGTGTGGTTCCTTTGTGGAGGAGTATAAATCCATTCTCAAGAATGATGTTTTGGTGAAAGTTCCAATACCTCTTGGAAAGCTAGTTCTTGATTCTAGATGGCTTTAGAAGATCAAGAATGCAACATATGATAGAATTGAGAAGTGTTGAGATTTGGTAGCTTGGGAGGTACTCCAAGCCCTAGGGTTCAAATTTTGGAGGTTGGAGTGCCACATAAGTGATTTGTGGGCTTGGAAACCAAGGTGTGGGCTTTGCACTCAAGCTGGTGGTTGTGAAACCACATAGCATTTGAGTGATTTGACACATGGAGGTGTTAGAGGACACTTAGAGGAGAAACGGGCAGTGAAGATCTGTCAAATCCGAGGTGTCTATCATGAGATATTAATTTTTTATGTGTGGTTGTAGTTTAATGTGGCATACAAGTCAGGTTGGCTCGAGGTTTATGTGTGCCACATGGGCAGTTTGATGAAGCCACATGAAAGTGTATAAATTGAAGTGATTGTGTGAGGCATTTTCGCATCATCCAAGTGCATCTTCTCATGTGAAATACATCTTTGAGGTAGCCGAGCTTAAGAAAAAGGAGGACGAAGTGTATGAGACACTGTTTTGGGTGAGTTTCACATCTACAACAAGGCGGAGAAGCTACAGGAGAACAACTGTTGTCTTGAGAACAAATCTGGGCAAGATTTGTGTGGTGTTTTTGTATCCTTGCAGGTCCGAATTTAGTAGGAGGTAGCCGCATGCCTTGTGGGAATTTTGGGTAGTTTTTTGTGTGATTTGTGGGTGATTCTCTCCCTCTAGAACAGGCCATATCCTAGGCGGCAAGTTCAGGTAGGGTTGCAGGTTTGTTCCACCCTTGGACAGGGCGCTGAGAGGCGTAAGTGAGTAGTGGATCAACCCTAGATGAAAGCTAGTGAACGAAGCAACTTGGGAGAGGTAAACCACAACTAGTAGAGGGCTAATAGCAGCAAGGGAGAAGGGTGCTCAAAGCTGGTTGGCTGCCCTAACTAGTGAGTAGATGCTACAACAGTACTACACTAGCCCATGAAGAGTGAAGAGGTATGTATGTTGATGTATTTAAGTTGAGTTAGATGCTACTGGATGAGGTCCTAGTTTGGACATTAGTATTGGACACCCATGGTCTGTTGGAGGGCAGTGTAAGAGTGGACCAAGAGTAGCCAATTACAACACCTTGATGGACTGAGGTGGTTGTTAGGAGTAACAGATTGAAGGAACTCAAGGATTGGTCAGCCACGAGCAATTTGTAAAGCTCGTGTTGATTATTGGAGAAGTGATATTCGATGATGATAGGTGCCAACCCTCCTACCCTATGTTAGTCTTCATTGAAGCAGCATAGGAATACTATAGTGGGAAGAAGTCCCAAAAGAGCTAAGGAGAAACAATGGGCAAAATTCTTAAAGTGTTGTGGCCTTGAAGGACAAAGGAGAAGCTAGTGAGTGTGAAGATCCTATGTGTTGGTTGTAGATGGACTTATGATCAACTAGAGGGCAGATTGGAGAGCCAAGTTCAGTGGCCTAAAGGAGTTGGTGCATTGACAGAGGCAGGTGCTGCAGAACAAAAGCAAAGGACCCATAATGTATAGGATATGACAAAGCAGCTATGATTGTCAACTACATCAACTAGACCGTTAGTGTATCTTGTATCTTGTATTCTTGTGCTAGTGGATGTATGAGGGCCATTGTCCCTGGTACGAGAGCCCTAGATTGTAGTATTATTAGTTTGATTATTATAACGAAGTTGGGTTGTTGTATAAATTTGTAAAAGGTTGTATATATTTTGTGCACCAGTAGATTTACTACTATATATTATTCCATTGTGCAAAGTAGTCTTGTTGTGATACTTGGATTGGTAGCGTTAGTGATTTAAGATTCTATCCTAGACTCTAGTATCGTGGAAAAACAACATGGTATCACAGCTACTTTGAAGAGTCAGTAAATCAGAGTGTGCACAGTGAAATACAACTTAAGAGGGAGTTGGTCACATTGTTGTTGAAGGCTCCACACAATGTTGAAGTTGTAGGTTGGTCTCCGGTATGAGGACAAGTTGGAAGGCATGTCCAACTATAGTCCATGGAAGGAGAGGATCAAGTTGGTTTTGATGGTCCATAGGATTTGGGAATTCACAGAGAAAGCAATCAAGAAGCCAACAAACCCTAAGGAGCTGGAAGTCTATTAGGAGTTGGATACAAAGGAAAAATTGATCATCTTAGATGGGGTCAAGGATTCTTTAATACCTCATTTTTTCTAGGAAGAACACTACCCATGAGATGTGGGAGGCTCTTCAAAATTTGTTCCAGAATAAGAACGAGAACTAGGTGCTGGTATTGGAGGATAAATTGAAGACCACCAAGATGATACATGGTGGATGGGTGACTTCGTATCTGACGAGGTTGTCGCAGATCCAAGATGAGATTGCTGCCTTCAGTGTGAGTATTGCAGATTTTGAGATGGCCAGGATTGCCTTGAAGGGCTTCACTCCAGATTGGAAGCCATTAAACAAGGGGATTTTTTCCTGGGACAAGTTTCCAGACTGGAATAGGCTGTGGGATGACTTAATTCGAGAATAGTTGCAAGACGAAATTCTTCATCCGAACAAGAAGGATTTAGACGATGACATGGCACTTGCAGCGAGAATGAAGGGCAAGCAGAAGGACCTGAGTCATTTTTTGATGAGGTGTCCGATGAGGAAGAAGGGAGATGACAAGAAGAAGAAAGGGAAGTAGGTCTTGAGTGTTTCCACTTCTGCCAAGATAGATGATCTCTCCAAGAGGTTGGAGAAGGAGGACTTTACTTTGATCTCTCATTTCTTGCATGGTATCATCGACAAGGCTACATGGTACGTGGACAGTGGAGAGCCGAAGCATATGACATGGTCACAAATGTGTTCGAGACTTTAGTTGAGTGGGACTCAAAGTTGCATATGGTGTTGGGCGACAAGAGTTAGAAGGACATTAGAGGATTGAGTGTTGTGTGATCCATGATGGAGTCAGGTCAGGTGATGCAATTTCAAGATGTACTATTTGTACTAGGACTCAAATATAGCATGATGTCTGTCTTAGCGATCGAGCAAAAGGGGTTTGAGGTCTTTTTCTAGGATGGGAAGGTGAGACTCAAGCCCAGAGGTCCTAGCTTTGTAGGTGTTGTGATTGGATATAGAGAGCATGGTCTATATAGACTGACGGGCAAGCCTATAAATCATGGGAAGAAGAAGCAAAACGGAGCACAAGTTCCAGACAAGCACATGCAAGTTTTAGAGGAGCAAGTACATGTGCTAAAGAAATAGTTCTAGGTTTGAGAGGCTCAGAGGGAGTTGAGTTCTAGAGGGAGTTTGTAGGGTCAGAGGGAGACTGTGCAACCCAAGAAGAGCGCGTGGTTAGTCGGGAGCAAGGGTGCTTCTACAAGTGCCAAGAAGGGATCATGGAGGGATTAGAAAACAATTCAGGAGAAGAAGAAGAAGTGGGAGGCTTATGTTGAACTTCCAAGATCTTGGGTCTAGAATAGAATCTTAGAATCTCTAACGCTACCAAACTAAGAATCTTAACATAACTACTTTGCACAACGAAACAATATAAAGTAGTAAATCCCACGTGCACAAGTATAGACAACTTTTTACAAAATATTGTATAAATGTGTACATCAACCCAATCTTCGTTATATTAAACTAGCTGAGTAATACAACAATCTAGGGCTCCCATACAAGGTATACAAGATACAATGACAATCTTAGTGCAGTCTCTATGTTGTATCTCATCCCGGTGGTTTGTCGTTTCCATTTTTCTCTCTAGCTGCCCCTTAGTCCATCAAGAGACAACACATAGAGTCTCTAGGAGCGCTGCCACCTATAACTGTTGCAAGTCGCTTCTGGTTTAATGAACACGGACTAATCCAATCTAATCTGCTCTTCTAGGCTGGCCAACACCTGAGCTCCAATCTACCAATCTAGCAGCCACTTTCGTCCATCAAAGTGTTGTACATTAGACTCTAATCTTCACCCAACCTTCAATTGTCAATGTCACTTTATGATTGCTTGTCAGGGGCTACTTCGGGCCATCTACATGCTACCCTCCACCAGTCCAATGGCGCCCAATCCGCTCACTATAAGATATGCTCCTAAGAAAGGATTCTAACCCTCCAAGTCACCCTTTCTAATTGGCTCCCACAAGATGCAACTGAGTCCACACTTGGACCCTACCCAAGCAACAATTCAACATAGAAAACAACAACATACATGTACATGTGAGCTAGTGCAACTACTGTAAGATACCATTATGGTTAGGGAATCAACGCAAACCCTAACAACCCTCTCAAAACACTACAACAATCCTCTTTCTCACTGCGGTTTCCCTCCTTTCCTTATCTCCCAGCCCACGCTGCATGTTCTTCTTCTTCTTCAATGAGAAATAGGACTTACGACCCTCCCAACAAGCCTAGAACAGCCCTGCAGTACCTCTGTGACACCTATAGGGGCTGCGCTTAGTCAAATAGTGAGAAATCGATCTTAACCTTGCACCAAATGAGCCAAGATTCACTCGAATTCCTCTGCTGCTCCTCGGCCTTGTCAAAACCACACAAAAGAACCCAAATCTGTCCCTTATGCACCTTGACCTTCTCTTCTTTGATATGTGGCTTCCACAGGTAAATTTTTACAATGAATATTGCACGTGGGCTTCCCTTATGCACCTTGTATTGATAGACTCTGCAAGGGCTCTGTGAATTTGCCAATGGACATGTCTTTTGGACTTAACATTTCAAGCCTACATGACTAGATTGTCCAAAAAATCCATTGTCAACTTCAAAAATTCATATCTCAAGGACATCTCGAAATTTGATGATTCTCGAATCGTTGGATTGTCCTCGCTGTCCTCTATCATCACCATCCATCACATGTCCAAAATGCCTCATGGTTTTGGCCCAATTCCTTTGGGTGTAAAACCCCAACCTTGGGTTCCAAGCCCACAAATCACTTTTGTGGTGCTTCACCCTCCAAACCTTGAACCATAGGGCTTGGAGTACCTCCCAAGCTATCAAAAATAAATACTCCCTCTTAGTGAGGGAGGTACTTGCAAGACTAGGAAGTAATGCATCATCATCAATACTACTTGCAACACTCACCCAACTCTTGGCTCTCACCACTGCAACAATCCCTGTAGCGTGAACTACGCCTCTCGGAAGTGTCATTATCACTGGAAACATCCTGCTTCTTCTTGTTCTCTTGTATCGCTTTCCAGTCCCTCCATGATTCCTTTTTGGTAGATGTGGAAGCACCCTTGCTCCCCACTAACCATACGCTCGCCTTGGGCTGTAAAGTCTCCCTTTGAACCTGCAAACTCTCACTAGAACTCGACTCCCTCTGAGCCTCTGAAAAATGGACCTTCTTCTCTTGAACCTATACCTGCCCCACTGAAGCCTGCACTTACACCCACTTCTTTGGAACTTGCACCTAGTCCACCTGCTTCTTCTTCCCATGATCCATCGGCTTGCCCATTAGCCTGTATAGACCAGGCTCTCTAAGTCCAAGTATAATTATTGTGGAGCTAGAGCCTCTGTGCCTGAGTCTTGCCTTCCCATCTTGGGACAAGACCTCAAACCCCTTCTTCTCGATCATCGAGACAATTATCACGCTATATCTAAGTCCTGGCACAAACAGTACATCCTAGACCCGCATCACCCATCCTATCTCCATCTTGAATGGCACAAATCCAGATCCTCGGATCTCCTTCTGACTCTTGTCGCCCAACACCATGTGCAGCTTCGAGTCCCATTCAGTTAGAGTCTCAAAAACCTCTTGTGAACCTGTCATATGTTTCGACGCACCATCCATCCTCATCGATAGTAGTCTGCGAGAAATGAGAGATCATAGAAAAATCATCCTCCTCCAACCTCCAGGTGAGAGCATTTATCTCAGCAGAGGTGGCAACACCGGTGACTTGCTTCCCTTTCTTCTTCTCATCATCTCCTGTCTTTTTCTTCATCGGACATCTCGACAAAAAATGACCTATCTCGCCATAATTGAAACACTTGACATTACTCAAGTCCTTCTTCTTACACTTCATTTGTGCTACAAGTGCCATGTCATCATCTGAAGCCTTCTTCTTTGGATGAAGATCCTCATCTCGTAACTTATCCTGAATGAAGTCGTCCCACAGCCTATTCTCGTCTGGCAACTTCTCTCTGGCAACAATCCCTTTGATGAAGGGGTTCCATTCCTTGGTGAACCCTTTCAAAGAAATCCTCACCATATCAGAATCTGAAATAGTCACACTAACGACAACAAGCTCATCTTTGACTTGAGATAATCTTGTCAGATACTAAGTCACTCCTCCATCTTGTATCATCTTGGTGGACTTCCACTTATCCTCTAATACCGGTACATGGTTCTCGTTCTTATTCTGGAACAAATTCTAAAGAGGCATCAACATCTCATGTGCAGTGTTTTTCCTAGACAAATGAGGTATTAGGGGATCCTTCACACCATGGATGATCAATCTTTCCATTGTATCCAAATTCTCGTATATTTACAGCTCCTTAGGGTTGGTTGCCTTCTTGATCTGTTTATTGGCGAACTCCCAGATCCCGTTGTCCTGCAATACCAACTTGATCCTTTACCGGAAACCAGCCTGCAACTTCGACATTGTAGTGAGCCCTTCACCTACAATGTGACCAAATCCCTCTTAAGATGTACTTTGCTATGCACACTTTGATTCATTGTGTTCCAAAGTAGCTCAGACACCCTCTGATACCAAGTTGAATTTCCACGATCTTGGGTATAGGATAGAATCTCATAATCTCTGACACTACCAAAACAAGAATATCAACAAAACTACTTTGTACAACAAAACAATATGAAGCATTAAGTCACACATGCACAAGTATAGACAACTTTTTCCAAAATATTGTACAAATATGTACAACAACCCCATCTTCATTATATTAAACCAACTGAGTAATACAACAATCTAGGGCTCCCATACAAGGGATACAAGATACAATAACAATCGCGCAACTGTCTCTATTTCATATCTCATCCTGTCGGTCCTTCGCTTCCGTTCTGCTCTCTAGTTGCCCCTTAGTCCATCAAGAGACAACACAGAGTCTCCAGGAGGGCTGCCACATATCACCGCTGCAAGTCGCTTCTGCTTTAATGAACATAGGATAATCCAATCTACTCTTCTAGGCTGGCCAACACCTAAGCTCCAATCTACCATGCTAGCAATCACTTTTGTCCATCAAAGTGCCGCACATTAGGCTCCAATCCTCACCCAACCTTCAACTGTCAATGTCAGATTATGATTGCTTGTCAAGGGTTACTTTGGGCCATCAACATGCTGCCCTCCACCAATCCAATAATGCCCAATCCACTCACTGTAAGATCTGCTCCTAAGAAAGGCTTGTAACCCTCCAAGTCAACCTTTCTAATTGGCTCCCACAGGATGCAACTGAGTCCACACTTGGACCCTACCCAAGCAACAATTCAACATAGAGAACAACAACATACCTATGCATGTGAGCTAATGCAACTACTATAGGATAACATTTTGGTTAGGGCATCAATGCAGACCCTAACAACCCTCTCAAAACACTACAACAATCCTCTTTTTTTACTACGGTTTCCCTCCTTTCCTTAGCTCCCTGCCCACGCTACCTGTTCCTCTTCTTCTGCAATGAGAAATAGGGCTTACGACCCTCCCAGCAAGCCTAGAATAGGCTTGCAGTACCTCTGTGACAACTAAAGGGACTTCAACTTAGTCAAACGGTGAGAAACCAATCTTAATCTTGCACCAAATGATCCCAGTTTCACTCGGATTCCTCTAATGCTCCTCGACCGTGTCAAAACCACACAAGAACCCAAATATGTCCCTTATGCACCTTGACCTTCTCTTCTTTGAGTTGAGTCTTCCACAGGTAATGTTTTCACAATGAATGTTGCACTTGGATACCCTTAAATGACATCTCCCACCTTGTATTTATAGACTCCACAAGGGCTCCACGAATTTTACAATGGACGTGTCTTTTGGACCATTTCAAGCCTACATGAATTGACTGTCCAAAAAATCCATTTTCAACTTCAAAAATTCATATCTCATCAAGGACATCTCGGAATTCGACGATTCTCGAAGCGTTGGATTCTCCTCACTGTCCTCTATCATCTCCATCCATCACATGTCCAAAATGCCTCATGGTTTTGGCCCAACTCCTTTGGGGTGCAAAACCCCAACCTTCAGTTCCAAGCCCACAAATGACTTTTGTGGCGCTTCACCCTCCAAACCTCGAACCCTAGAGCTTGGAGTACCTCCCAAGTTATCAAAAACCCTCTTAGCGAGGGAGTTACTTCCAAGACTAGGATGTAACCCATCATCATCATCGCTATTTGCAACATTTGCCCAACTCTTGGCGCTCACCACTACAGCAATCCCTATAGCGTGAACTACGTCTCTTGGAAGTGTTGTTGTCACTGGAAGCATCCTGCTTCTTTTTCTTCTCCTGTATTGCTTTCCAGTCCCTCCACGATCCCTTCTTGACAGATGTGGAAGCACCCTTTCTCCCTAATGACCACGCACTCTTCTTGGGCTGTAAAGTCTCCCTCTGAACATGAAAACTCTAGTTAGAACTCGACTCCCTCTAAGCCTCTGGAACCTGGATCTTCTTCTCTGGAATCTGTACCTCCCCCACTAAAGCTGCACCTACACTTGCTTCTCTGTAACTTGCACCTGGTCCACCTGCTTCTTCTTTCCATAATCCATCAGCTTATGCATTAGATTGTCTAGACAATGACTCAGGGCAGGGGCTGTCAGTCTGATTCCCACCCTCTCTGTTCTAGCCATCTCCCTACAGCAGGCTATGGGGGGTAGTCCCTATGAAATGTGTGAATGAAGGACTTGTCGCGAACCAACTAGTCCGGGAAACACAACTAAATGACCTAGCAACCTGGTTAAGGATAATTCAAATGTTTAATTATCAACATGATTAAATTAGATTATTTGAGAGACTAGTGCCTTATGGATGAACAATTGTTGCTTAGGATGCACACTATCCTATATGAGTGGGATACCTAGAAACTAAATGAAATGCAAACTCTTGGTTTATTTTAAATTAAATGCCTATCTAAATAAATCCTTTCTCTTAGTTGTTTTGAAGCTAGTCTCAAGCGTAGGTTGTGGAGAGAATCCCAAAAGAAGATAACAAACGCTGTATTAATAATACCTCTCCTGGAGTTCTAACCACCCCATGCCTCTGGCGCTGCAAAGACTATGGCTTTGATGACTGCAAGGTGACCATGTTAATCACAAGTGAGGGTTTAAACTCCACAAATTGGGTGAGAGAGGTGGTCCTATCGTCTTTTAACCAAGCTTATGCTTGGAGGTTAGTTAATTAGTGCAATGCTATTTCTAGAATACAAGTGCTGAGTAGCCTTAGGTGAGATTTGTTAAATGCTTTAAGTACTTTAATACAAATTATCCCCAAGAAAATATTCGATTTAGAGAAATGAAAGAAAGTACTTAACAATTACAAGGACAAATTTTCCCCAAAGCAGTGCTAAATGAACCAATTAGACGGTGCCATAAAATGTTGTGCAATGCAAATAAAGATTAGAAATCTTACAATGGACAATTGCTTATGCAAGAACAATAAATGTAAAGTGCTCAAGTCCAATGTTTGATAATGTAAATGTACCAATTTGGACAATATCAATCCTTCAATAACATATTCAACACAATTGGCAATTCTTGAGATTGCTTGGATTACTCTTATCACAATATGGAGATCAAGTTCTTTAAGACTGAATTAAATTGTGAGATTCTGATTTTAGATATGATGCTCACTTGCTACACAATAAGTTAGTTCTCTTATTATAACAAGTAAATTCACAAGAAATGATAATTCTACTATGACAATGAAAAGCACTGTAACTAATCAAGTAACCAATTTCAATGATAGCAATGACAATTGAAAATATTCTTTTGAAGCCAATGTCACAAATGCTAGCAATCCTTTGGACAACGTACTAGTGCCTTTCAATATCAATGAGAAGAAGAGAGCTAAACATTCATTAACCAATGACAATGTAGGAATGTTTGCAATCCACAAATATTACTCTGTAGGTTATGTTAATGACATTAATGGAACAAGAGCAAACTTATGAGGGCCGTTAGTTTTTGTAGCATCAGAGGTGTTCTAGTCTCGAAACTTTGTTGAGAGGCTAAAACACATGATATCTCCAAAACCTAGAAATCGTTTCTGGAAATTCCACCTAGATATGGCTCAATTAGATTATTAGCCGATTTTTAAATATTTCCTAAGTCTAAACTTAGGGAATATGGTTAATTAATTAGTATTAATTGAGATAAGGTGTGAATTCTCTAGAAACTCACACGGATCTACAGGGAATTAATTTGGGCCCTTGATTAAGTTCTAATCTTGGTTGTTGCTGCTCCAATAACAAATCATAAGAAGTCGATGAGTAGATGGAGAACACACCTGTTGCAGATACTCAATGATCTAGGCAGTTCAATTTCCTAGCAGCAGGGGATTCAGTAGTGAGATTGAGCCAGTGATTGAGTAGCATGTGGAAGAGGGGCAGCATAGAGATTTTCCGGGGGAGTTTATAGTTCTAGGAGAGTCAAAAGAGGAGGCTAAAGTTATTATCCAGGAGGCTACGCAGGGGCTGCACAGTGCCTCAAGAGGGGTAGTTCGATTTGGCTATGGAGTGAGTTGTTTCAGGTGCCGAAGGCCAGTAAAATGTCCAAAGGGCTTGGCCAAAGTCTTCCACCAGCAGAGACAGGCAGGACATCTGATTTAGAGGGAGTTCTGGGCTGAGCGTACAAGGGACTGTGCAGAGGTTGACGTAGATCATTCCGGGGGTTAGTTTCTGAGCTCAGACTGAGTCGAGATTGCTTGGAGAGGAGGGTAAAATTCCCTTAGATATATTGGCTAGTATTTTTTCTTAGATAGAAATGTCTATTTGGCGTCATTTTATTGTAATCAAAATTTTTGCTGCATAATAAAAATAAAACCCTCCTCTCTTGCACCGGTTTTCCCAAGTTGGGTTTTTTTCGGGGACAATTGTCCAAAAATAATGGTGCCAAAATTGTGTGTGAGCTAGAATTTCTCAGTTTCCAACTTTCTATTTTTCCATAGCATTTTTATGATGAAAATTGCAATTGTGATTTTATTCATTGTTTGTTGTAGCAAATACACTGCACAATTAAATTGACAGTTAGAAGAATAATTTCTAGTTGTTGCAATAGATGAAATTTTCACATGGTATCAAAGCTTAAGTGATCAGCTAGGAAACATAGAAGCAAAGAAGGGTTTTGTTGTTCAGAGGGAGAGGTAGGCTGAAATTCTTAGAGGCTGTGAAATACCTAGATAGGCATATCAAATTGCTAGGCAAGGGTTCAATTTTCAGTTGCAGATTGGCAAAAAAGCCGATTTGCCCATAATAATGATTCCAGTAGTTGCTCAAATTTTCGTTGAGCAGATTTCTGGTTGGACGTAGATGGTTTTGCCGCAATAGAATCAACGTCAGGTGAAAGAGGTATAGCACACAAAATTGTATTTCTATGGCCATGGACAAAAATGACATTTAGGAGGCTTCAGATTTGTCTTCCATGTTGGAAGATGGATTTGCTTGCTTGTCAAGATCAACTTCACAAGGTGTCTGGTATATAGACAGTGGAGCGTCAACTCACATGACAGAGGTTAGAGAATATTTTTCTAGCTACAAGGAAGATCAAATGGACTTCCAGATTACGATGGAAAACAAAATGAAGTGTACTCTAGTAGGGAGAGGTACCATCGATTTTTAGGAGTCGGTAGCGAGCACCAATGCTACAGATGTATTACATGTGTCAGGATTGTGTATGAACCTGATTTCAGTATCAATGTTACAGGATAAGGGATATGATATCCACTTCGTAGGGAAGGAAGTGTTTGTCAAACACTTAAGCTGGAAGAGGGTAAGACAGGTTGGAGTTCAAAGCAACAAATTGTACAGGCTGCAGCTCGACTCTCCAATGGCACTAATAGGCAGTGAGAGTGGCAGTGGGAAGGAAATGAATAAGTTATGGCATAGGAGAATGGGACATCTACACCATGGAGCACTCAATATGCTCCGGGAAACAGTAAGAGGGGTTTTAGAACTTGGCATGGAACACGATGATGTGTTCAGAGGATGCATACTTGGAAAGTATGCTAAGGCAACATTCCCAAGAAGTGACAACAGAGAAAATGGCATGTTAGGACTTACACATTCAGACATTTTTGGCCCAATGTCCACTAGAGCTCTAAGTGTTGCCGAATACTTCATCACCATTATTCATGACCATTCCAGGAAAACCTGGATCTACTTCTTCAAGACCAAGGATGAGGTCTTTGATCTTTTCAAGAAGTTTGAGGCTCTCATGGAGAATGCAATAGGAAAACAGATCAAGGTGCTTTTCTCAGCTAATGGTGGAGAGTATATTGATAAAGACTCACAGATTTTTGTGCGAAGGAAGGCATCAAAAGAGAGTGGACAACTTCGTATAATCCATAGCAGAAAGGGTTAGCGGAGAGGAAAAATAGAATCATAGTTGGGGTTGCAAAAGCAATATTATATGACCAAGATTTTCCCAAGTTTCTATGGCCAAAGGCATGTAACACGACTCCTCATAAAGAATTGGGGAAGAAAGCACCAGAAGGGGTCTTCATAGGGAAGAAGCCAAAAGTTAGTTACTTCAGGATCTTTGGCAGCGTTGCTTATTGCCACGTGAGCGCACCAAATTGGCTCAGAATGCAAAGAAGGGGTTTCTCGTTGGGACCTCCAAGGCATTCAGGATGTACATTCCTAGCAATATGAATATTGTGGTGAGACGAGATGTAAAGTTCATGGAAGATTGAGCTTTTGGGAGATCTTGTGAGATCCCTGCAAATGATCAAAATCAGCCAATTGAAGCTCCTTTGGTCCAGCAGTAGGGGCAACCAATGGGGCAGTCACAGGAATCCAATACAGTAACCAATACTAGGAATTTCTCAGGAGTAGGGAATCTAGTGAGAACTCAGCAGACGGAGCAACAAAGATCGGATGAGGAGGAGCTAGTTGAACCTCCCACTACTAGTGGTTGAGCTAGCAGAGAGGTTCGTTAGACATTCAGAGATGTAGAGGAGTTTATTGGAACTACTAGGATGAACAAAAGAGAGTGCAAACAACTTGAAAGATATAAAGCATTGGTAACTTAGGTTGTAGAACCTTCTAGCTTTCAGGAAGCCACACAAGATCAGGTGTGGGTAGATGCCATGGTAGAAGAATACAACTCTATCATGACAAACGATGTTTGGCAGGTGGTGTCGAGGCCTGAGGAAAGGTGAGTTGTAGGTTCTCGATGGATCTACAAGATCAAGTATGTCGCAGATGGTAGCGTGGATAAGTAGACGGCTAGGTTCATGGCAAAGGGGTATGCACAGAAAGAAGGGATAGATTATCAGGAAATGTTCACCCCAGTTGTCAGATACGCTTCTATTCGGTCAATTATATCCCTAGCAGCTCAAAGGGGATGGCAGATTCGCCAGATGGACGTCAAGACAACATTCTTGAACGGGATCATAGAGGAAGAGGTGTACATAGAACAACCAGAGGGATTCGAGACTCATTAGAGGCGCACTCTTGTGTGCAGATTGAAGAAATCTCTATATGGGTTCAAGCAGAATCTGAGGGCCTGGTATGGTCAGATTGACATTTACTCGCAACAAATGGGATTCGTCAAGAGTGATGCAGATCCAAACCTTTACTATTTAATGTTAGAGGGTGAGCCACTCATCCTAGTATTGTCTGTTGATGATCTCTTCTTGACAGGATCATCAGGGCTCATAGAGGACTGCAAGAGGAACCTGTTAGTAGAGTTTGATATGAAGGATTTGGGGTTGATGCACTATTTCCTAGGATTGGAAGTGTGGTAGAAGGACGGGGAGATATTCCTTGGGCAGGGAAGATACGCTATAGATATTCTGAAGAGGTTCATATTGCAGGATTCTAGACCCATGTCTATGCCAATGATCACCAACTGGAAGAACAGAGATGCATCAGATGACAAGGATGTCGACCCCACCTTGTATAGACAATTTATTGATTCTCTCATGTATCTGGTCAACACTAGGCCAGATATCTGCTTCGTAGTCAATACCCTCAGTCAATTTATGGTAGAACTGAAGAGGGTACATTGGGCATCAACGAGGCATATTTTGTGGTATGTGCGCGATACAGTTATGTATGGGTTGAGATATCTCCGAGGGGATGATGTCAGATTATGTGGATTCACAGATGCAGATTGGGCAGGCAGTTCAGTGGACAGGAAAAGTACCTCTCGGTACTGCTTCAGCGTTGGATGAGGGATGGTTTCTTGGCGTATCAGGAAGCAAAAGTCAGTAGCACTGAGCTCTGCAGAAGCAAATTATATGGAAGTAAGCACAACTACGTGCGAAACTAACTGGATTTGGAAGCTGCTAGTAAGCTTGTTTAGGCAGAGGATGGAGGTGACTAGTGTCTATCATGATAATTAGAGTTGCATTGAGCTCTCTGGAAATCCAGCGTTAAATGACGGGTCGAAACACATAGATATTCGGTGTCATTTCTTCAGAGATTGTGTGCAACGTGAAGCCATCTAGCTACAGTATGTTCCCACAGAAGAGCAGGTTGCAAATATAATCACAAAAGCTCTAAGGATACCTAAGCTCGTCTTTTTCAGAGAACAGATGGATATGGTGGAGAACTTGTTTCAATAGCAGGCACAAATTATTTTGGATGCTTCTTAGTTGCAGTTGTTGCAGTTGCAACAAAAATAGATGAGAGGGAGTTGCAGTGTAGATGCAGGGTTGGTAGGACAAAAGAAGGCTGCCAAGAAGGAACAGAGGGATTCAAGGACTAGAGAGGCCACATATTAGAGGAAAATGCCTCCTAGATGCCCATGGCACGAAAACAAGCCTCTTAGAGGTTGCTGCAAGGAGGAAAGGCCCTTCTTGGGCTCAGGACAAGGGCTAAAGGGAGTGATCAAGGTCTAGAAAGCCTGTGGCTTAAGGAGAAGGCTCGTATAGGGCTGCCGAATGGGGATAAACCCCAAAAGAGGTCACACCAATGGAAAAGAGGGTTGCAATATGGGCTAAGAAGGCCACGACTAGGCCTTCAAGGCCTCAGAACAATCTCGGACCCCTGCAAAACCCTCAAACGTTAGCCAAAAAAGAAAATTCACCATAACTACTTCAGAAATTCGCTTTGTGGGGCCAACAATTCTCTTCCTTGGCTGAGCATTGAGGTTGAACGATGGCTAGAGGCTAGATGTTGCCTTCCTAGACCTAGATCTACCTCAAAAGTCGCAGCAATTTTTCCCAATAGGCTAGAGATCTCACTTTGAGGAGAGAAAACTTTTCAAACCCTACCCTTAGGGCTAGTTCCATCACAAATGAATAAAGAAATTTCCCAAAACCCCAATATATACAAAAAATCAAACAATTCCAAACCCCAAGTACTATACAAATTAAAAGATTAAATACAAGGGTTAGAAAAAATATTTTACAATTATCTAAAATATTTACAAAATTAAATTTACAAGCTCTTATTAGTGGATAAATTCTTTATATCACAAGAGAAAGAAATTGAGAATTTTTTAGAGTTTTTAGAGTGGATAATATAGATGAATAACTTCAAAAGATTTACTGGCCAAAACCCTACTACAAAATAAATCATCACAATGAAAGTCCAAAGCTCAAACATGGTTAGTATTTCTCGATAGTCTGTGAACTTGGAGTCCAAGGGCTAGAATACTTATAAATCTTTATTCAATATTAATGATAATTGTTAGATCATATGGTGAATCAGATCGCCTAAGATAACTCATACCAACATAATGTTATTATCACCGACCAATGAAATAACAATTCCAAATTTTGGCACAATATAGAGCACAAACAAATAAAACTAGCATATACCACATATCAACAAATAGAAAAGCACCATGAACTGAAACCCCAAAGTCTTTCTATTATGAGAAAAATAATTCCAACAAAGCAAGGCTCAACAAATGTGTTACAAAATTACATCATCCAAAGATTATCCAAAGATACCCTATAGGAGCTCCATAGCTTCCTTATACAGAGAAAACCACTCCAAATGGAAAATAACGACTAGTTGACTTGATCCTTGTAAGAAACAGCGTTCAATATAGCCGCTTTTTAGTCAAACATAGTCGTTGGAGGATTTGCTATCCCTATTTAAATTTGCAGCCAAGATCTAGTTCAACTTGTCCTGACGATGAACCACACTCGTTGGTTCGAAACGCGTCGACAAATGTTCTATCATGTGATTTACGCCGAAAATCTTTTCTCATAAACTTGATATGGATCATAGAAGCTTCAATTCAACTATAAAATAATCTCTATCGTCAATTTTTTATTTTTTAGGAAAAAATCGAATTTCTCTTGAAAACCATTTTTTATTTATCCAAAAATTAATATTTTCGATTAATTTCCTAAAAAATTTGACTTTGACTTAACCACCAAGGTTCAATGGGTCAAATTTTCTTAAAATATCCATTTTCCCCTTGGTGGAGGACCTCCAAAAATTGATTCCTTTTTGAGCCACAATTCTTTTATTATTTTCCACATGGAGAGAAATTAATTTCTCTATAATTAATTTTTGACTCAAAATTAATTAATTTTCTAATGAAGATGGCTACGTAAGATAACATTCAAGATCAGTTTCTAAAAAACAATTTCCAAAAATATCTTGAGAAAATTCGATTGGCTCATTGTGCACTTCTAACTCCATGACGATGTACTTCATTAAGGGCTCACTATTAACTCGAATATGGTCGTTCTTCCCCTTGTAAGGAAGCCATAGGTGGGATCAATCAGTGGCAAAATATCCTTGTATGTTAAAATTGGCAACTAGGGCCAAACTCCATGTGGGTCACCTTATTTATGGCAAATGATATTTTTCTTGGGTTCCTCTCATCGAGAGGTGTAGGATTGATCTAACGATCATCTGATTACGACATATATTCATGGAGATATGAATTTATTTGTATTCTTGACAATTTGTCAAGGTCAGCCAACAAACAAAACAGTGTTTTACACCCCCAGCTTATCCTCAACATGGCATATAAAAGGAAGAGACCTTGTGGCATAAACTCACTCATCTCATCACACATTCTTCTCTCTCTCCGATGCATTCAAGTAGCATCTCTCTCTGAGTCTCTCTCACACATGTCGCTGAAAGGAGGACGCAAATCTGAATTAGGGTAGCATTGACTTAGGTTGACCGTGGAGGAGAAAGGTTGATTCTTGGCAGTGTTGACTAGCGTAGGGTCTCCTTCACTACGGTTTAAGTTGGGCAGCCTCTCCTAGGCAGGCTGCATTTCTGGGCAGCTTCATTGACCTATTTTGACCACACATTTGACCAGCATGACTATTGAGGGTTGACCACAGTTTGACCATCAATACTACTTGCAACACTCACCCAACTCTTGGCTCTCACCACTGCAACAATCCCTGTATCATGAACTACGCCTATCGGAAGTGTCATTATCACTGGAAACATCCTGCTTCTTCTTGTTCTCTTGTATCGCTTTCCAGTCCCTCCATGATTCCTTTTTGGTAGATGTGGAAGCACCCTTGCTCCCCACTAACCATACGCTCGCCTTGGGCTGTAAAGTCTCCCTTTGAATCTGCAAACTCTCACTAGAATTCGACTCCCTCTGAGCCTCTGAAAAATGGACCTTCTTCTCTTGAACCTATACCTGCCCCACTGAAGCCTGCACTTACACCCGCTTCTTTGGAACTTGCACCTGGTCCACCTGCTTCTTCTTCCCATGATCCATCGGCTTGCCCATTAGCCTGTATAGACCATGCTCTCTAAGTCCAAGTATAATTATTGTGGAGCTAGAGCCTCTGCGCCTGAGTCTTGCCTTCCCATCTTGGGACAAGACCTCAAACCCCTTCTTCTCGATCATCGAGACAATTATCACGCTATATCTAAGTCCTGGCACAAACAGTACATCCTAGACCCGCATCACCCATCCTATCTCCATCTTGAATGGCACAAATCCAGATCCTCGGATCTCCTTCTAACTCTTGTCGCCCAACACCATGTGCAGCTTCGAGTCCCATTCAGTTAGAGTCTCAAAAACCTCTTGTGAACCTGTCATATGTTTCGACGCACCATCCATCCTCATCGATAGTAGTCTGCGAGAAATGAGAGGTCATAGAAAAATCATCCTCCTCCAACCTCCTGGTGAGAGCATTTATCTCAGCAGAGGTGGCAACACCGGTGACTTGCTTCCCTTTCTTCTTCTCATCATCTCCTGTCTTTTTCTTCATCGGACATCTCGACAAAAAATGACCTATCTCGCCATAATTGAAACACTTGACATTACTCAAGTCCTTCTTCTTACACTTCATTTGTGCTGCAAGTGCCATGTCATCATCTGAAGCCTTCTTCTTTGGATGAAGATCCTCATCTCGCAACTTATCCTGAATGAAGTCGTCCCACAGCCTATTCTCGTCTGGAAACTTCTCTCTGGCAACAATCCCTTTGATGAAGGGGTTCCATTCCTTGGTGAACCCTTTCAAAGAAATCATCACCATATCAGAATCTGGAATAGTCACACTAACGATAGCAAGCTCATCTTTGACTTGAGACAATCTTGTCAGATACTAAGTCACTCCTTCATCTTGTATCATCTTGGTGGACTTCCACTTATCCTCTAATACCGGTACACGGTTCTCGTTCTTATTCTGGAACAAATTCTAAAGAGGCATCAACATCTCATGTGCAGTGTTTTTCCTAGACAAATGAGGTATTAGGGGATCCTTCACACCATGGATGATCAATATTTCCATTGTATCCAAATCCTCGTATATTTACAGCTCCTTAGGGTTGGTTGCCTTCTTGATTTGTTTATTGGCGAACTCCCAGATCCCGTTGTCCTGCAATACCAACTTGATCCTTTACCGGAAACCAGCCTGCAACTTCGACATTGTAGTGAGCCCTTCACCTACAATGTGACCAAATCCCTCTTAAGATGTACATTGTTGTGCACACTCTGATTCATTGTGTTCCAAAGTAGCTCAGACACCCTCTGATACCAAGTTGAATTTCCACGATCTTGGGTATAGGATAGAATCTCAGAATCTCTGACACTACCAAAACAAGAATATCAACAAAACTACTTTGTACAACAAAACAATATGAAGCATTAAGTCACACATGCACAAGTATAGACAACTTTTTCCAAAATATTGTACAAATATGTACAACAACCCAATCTTCATTATATTAAACCAACTGAGTAATACAACAATCTAGGGCTCCCATACAAGGGATACAAGATACAATAACAATCGCGCAACTGTCTCTATTTCATATCTCGTCCTGTCGGTCCTTCGCTTCCGTTCTGCTCTCTAGTTGCCCCTTAGTCCATCAAGAGACAACACAGAGTCTCCAGGAGGGCTGCCACCTATCACCGCTGCAAGTCGCTTCTGCTTTAATGAACATAGGATAATCCAATCTACTCTTCTAGGCTGGCCAACACCTAAGCTCCAATCTACCATGCTAGCAATCACTTTTGTCCATCAAAGTGCTGCACATTAGGCTCCAATCCTCACCCAACCTTCAACTGTCAATGTCAGATTATGATTGCTTGTCAATGGTTACTTTGGGCCATCAACATGCTGCCCTCCACCAATCCAATAATGCCCAATCCACTCACTGTAAGATCTGCTCCTAAGAAAGGCTTGTAACCCTCCAAGTCAACCTTTCTAATTGGCTCCCACAGGATGCAACTGAGTCCACACTTGGACCCTACCCAAGCAACAATTCAACATAGAGAACAACAACATACCTATACATGTGTGCTGATGCAACTACTGTAGGATAACATTTTGATTAGGGCATCAATACAGACCCTAACAACCCTCTCAAAACACTACAACAATCCTCTTTTTTTACTACGGTTTCCCTCCTTTCCTTAGCTCCCTGCCCACGCTACCTGTTCCTCTTCTTCTGCAATGAGAAGTAGGGCTTACGACCCTCCCAGCAAGCCTAGAATAGGCTTGCAGTACCTCTGTGACAACTAAAGGGACTTCAACTTAGTCAAACAGTGAGAAACCAATCTTAATCTTGCACCAAATGATCCCAGTTTCACTTGGATTCCTCTACTGCTCCTCGACCCTGTCAAAACCACACTAAAGAACCCAAATATGTCCCTTATGCACCTTGACCTTCTCTTCTTTGAGTTGAGTCTTCCACAGGTAATGTTTTCACAATGAATGTTGCACTTGGATGCCCTTAAATGAAATCTCCCACCTTGTATTTATAGACTCCACAAGGGCTCCACGAATTTTACAATGGACGTGTCTTTTGGACCATTTCAAGCCTACATGAATTGACTGTCCAAAAAATCCATTTTCAACTTCAAAAATTCATATCTCATCAAGGACATCTCGGAATTCGACGATTCTCGAAGCGTTGGATTCTCCTCGCTGTCCTCTATCATCTCCATCCATCACATGTCCAAAATGCCTCATGGTTTTGGCCCAACTCCTTTTCGGTGCAAAACCCCAACCTTCAGTTCCAAGCCCACAAATGACTTTTGTGGCGCTTCACCCTCCAAACCTCGAACCCTAGGGCTTGGAGTACCTCCCAAGTTATCAAAAACCCTCTTAGCGAGGGAGTTACTTCCAAGACTAGGATGTAACCCATCATCATCATCACTATTTGCAACATTTGCAGAACTCTTGGCGCTCACCACTACAACAACCCCTATAGCGTGAACTACGTCTCTTTGAAGTATCGTTGTCACTGGAAGCATCCTGCTTCTTTTTCTTCTCCTGTATTGCTTTCTAGTCCCTCCACGATCCCTTCTTGACAGATGTGGAAGCACCCTTTCTCCCTAATGACCACGCACTCTTCTTGGGCTGTAAAGTCTCCCTCTGAACATGCAAACTCTAGTTAGAACTCGACTCCCTCTAAGCCTCTGGAACCTGGATCTTCTTCTCTGGAATCTGTACCTCCCCCTCTAAAGCTGCACCTACACTTGCTTCTCCGTAACTTGCACCTGGTCCACTTCCTTCTTCTTCCCATAATCCATCAGGTTATGCATTAGATTGTCTAGACAATGACTTAGGGCAGGGGCTGTCAGTCTGATTCCCACACTCTCTGTTCTAGCCATCTCCCTACAGCAGGCTATGGGGGATAGTCCCTATGAAATGTGTGAATGAAGGACTTGTCGCGAACCAACTAGTCCGGGAAACACAACTAAATGGCCTAGCAACCTAGTTAAGGATAATTCAAATGTTTAATTATCAACATGATTAAATTAGATTATTTGAGAGACTAGTGCCTTATGGATGAACAATTGTTGCTTAGGATGCACACTATCCTATATGAGTGGGATACCTAGAAACTAAATGAAATGCAAACTCTTGGTTGAGTTTAAATTAAATGCCTATCTAAATAAATCCTTTCTCTCAGTTGTTTTGAAGCTAGTCTCAAGCGTAGGTTGTGGAGAGAATCCCAAAAGAAGATAACAAACGTTGTATTAATAATACCTCTCCTGGAGTTCTAACCACCCCATGCCTCTGGCGCTGCAAAAACTATGGCTTTGATGACTGCAAGGTGACCATGTTAATCACAAGTGAGGGTTTAAACTCCACAAATTGGGTGAGAGAGGTGGTCCTATCATCTTTTAACCAAGCTTATGCTTGGAGGTTAGTTAATTAGTGCAATGCTATTTCTAGAATACAAGTGCTGAGTAGCCTTAGGTGAGATTTGTTAAATGCTTTAAGTACTTTAATACAAATTATCCCCAAGAAAATATTCGATTTAGAGAAATGAAAGAAGTACTTAACAATTACAAGGACAAATTTTCCCCAAAGCAGTGCTAAATGAACCAATTAGACAGTGCCATAAAATGTTGTGCAATGCAAATAAAGATTAGAAATCTTACAATGGACAATTGCTTATGCAAGAACAATAAATGTAAAGTGCTCAAGTCCAATGTTTGATAATGTGAATGTACCAATTTAGATAATATCAATCCTTCAACAACATATTCAACACAATTGGCAATTCTTGAGATTGCTTGGATTACTCTTATCACAATATGGAGATCAAGTTCTTTAAGACTGAATTAAATTGTGAGATTCTGATTTTAGATATGATGCTCACTTGCTACACAATAAGTTAGTTCTCTTATTATAACAAGTAAATTCACAAGAAATGATAATTCTACTATGACAATGAAAAGCACTGTAACTAATCAAGTAACCAATTTCAATGATAGCAATGACAATTGAAAATATTCTTTTGAAGCCAATGTCACAAATGCTAGCAATCCTTTGGACAACGTACTAATGCCTTTCAATATCAATGAGAAGAAGAGAGCTAAACATTCATTAACCAATGACAATGTAGGAATGTTTGCAATCCACAAATATTACTTTTTAGTTTATGTTAATGATATTAATGGAACAAGAGCAAACTTATGAGGGCCGTTAGTTTTTGTAGCATCAGAGGTGTTCTAGTCTCGAAATTTTGTTGAGAGGCTAAAACACATGAGATCTCCAAAACCTAGAAATCGTTTCTGGAAATTCCACCTAGATATGGCTCAATTAGATTATTAGCCGATTTTTGAATATTTCCTAAGTCTAAACTTAGGGAATATGGTTAATTAATTAGTATTAATTGAGATAAGGTGTGAATTCTCTAGAAACTCACACGGATCTACAGGGAATTAATTTGGGCCCTTGATTAAGTTCTAATCTTGGTTGTTGCTGCTCCAATAACAAATCATAAGAAGTCGATGAGTAGATGGAGAACACACCTGTTGCAGATACTCAGTGATCTAGGCAGTTCAATTTCCTAGCAGCAGGGGATTCAATAGTGAGATTGAGCCAGTGATTGAGTAGCATGTGGAAGAGGGGCAGCATAGAGATTTTCCGGGGGAGTTTATAGTTCTAGGAGAGTCAAAAGAGGAGGCTAAAGTTATTATCCAGGAGGCTACGCAGGGGCTGCACAGTGCCTCAAGAGGGGTAGTTCGATTTGGCTATGGAGTGAGTTGTTTCAGGTGCCGGAGGCCAGTAAAATGTCCAAAGGGCTTGGCCAAAGTCTTCCACTAGCAGAGGCAGGCAGGACATCTGATTTAGAGGGAGTTCTGGGCTGAGCGTACAAGGGACTGTGCAGAGGTTGACGTAGATCATTCCGGGGGTTAGTTTCTAAGCTCAGACTGAGTCGAGATTGCTTGGAGAGGAGGGTAAAATTCCCTTAGATATTTTGGCCAGTATTTTTTCTTAGATAGAAATGTCTATTTGGCATCATTTTATTGTAATCAAAATTTTTGCTGCATAATAAAAATAAAACCCTCCTCTGTTGCACCGGTTTTCCCAAGTTGGGTTTTTTTCGGGGACAATTGTCCAAAAATAATGGTGCCAAAATTGTGTGTGAGCTAGAATTTCTCAGTTTCCAAATTTCTATTTTTCCATAGCATTTTTATGATGAAAATTGCAGTTGTGATTTTATTCATTGTTTGTTGTAGCAAATACACTGCACAATTAAATTGACAGTTAGAAGAATAATTTCTAGTTGTTGCAATAGATGAAATTTTCACATGGTATCAAAGCTTAAGTGATCAGCTAGGAAACATAGAAGCAAAGAAGGGTTTTGTTGTTCAGAGGGAGAGGTAGGCTGAAATTCTTAGAGGCTGTGCAATACCTAGATAGGCATATCAAATTGCTAGGCAAGGGTTCAATTTTCAGTTGCAGGTTGGCAAAAAAACCGATTTGCCCATAATAATGATTCCAATAGTTGCTCAAATTTTCGTTGAGCAGATTTCTGGTTGGATGTAGAGGGTTTTGCCGCAATAGAATCAACGTCAGGTGAAAGAGGTATAGCACACAAAATTGTATTTTCTATGACCATGGACAAAATTGACATTTAGGAGGCTTCAGATTTGTCTTCCATGTTGGAAGATGGATTTGCTTGCTTGTCAAGATCAACTTCACAAGGTGTCTGGTATATAGACAGTGGAGCGTCAACTCACATGACAGAGGTTAGAGAATATTTTTCTAGCTACAAGGAAGATCAAATGGACTTCCAGATTACGATGGAAAACAAAATGAAGTGTACTCTAGTAGGGAGAGGTACCATCGATTTTTAGGAGTCGGTAGCGAGCACCAATGCTACAGATGTATTACATGTGTCAGGATTGTTTATGAACCTGATCTCAGTATCTCTGTTACAGGATAAGGGATATGATATCCACTTCGTAGGGAAGGAAGTGTTTGTCAAACACTTAAGCTGGAAGAGGGTAAGACAGGTTGGAGTTCAAAGCAACAAATTGTATAGGTTGCAGCTCGACTCTCCAATGGCAATAATAGGCAGTGAGAGTGGCAGTGGGAAGGAAATGAATAAGTTATGGCATAGGAGAATGGGACATCTACACCATGGAGCACTCAATATGCTCCGGGAAACAGTAAGAGGGGTTCTAGAACTTGGCATGGAACATGATGATGTGTTCAGAGGATGCGTACTTGGAAAGTATGCTAAGGCAACATTCCCAAGAAGTGACAACAGAGAAAATGGCATGTTAGGACTTACACATTCAGACATTTGTGGCTCGATGTCCACTAGATCTCTAAGTGTTGCCGAATACTTCATCACCATTATTCATGACCATTCCAGGAAAACCTGGATCTACTTCTTCAAGACCAAGGATGAGGTCTTTGATCTTTTCAAGAAGTTTGAGGCTCTCATGGAGAATGCAATAGGAAAACAGATCAAGGCGCTTTTCTCAGCTAATGGTGGAGAGTATATTGATAAAGACTCACAGATTTTTGTGCGAAGGAAGGCATCAAAAGAGAGTGGACAACTTAGTATTATCCATAGCAGAAAGGGTTAGCGGAGAGGAAAAATAGAATCATAGTTGGGGTTGCAAAAGCAATATTATATGACCAAGATTTTCCCAAGTTTCTATGGCCAAAGGCATGTAACACGACAATGTATATTCATAACAGGACTCCTCATAAAGAATTGGGGAAGAAAGCACCAGAAGGGGTCTTCATAGGGAAGAAGCCAAAAGTTAGTTACTTCAGGATCTTTGGCAGCGTTGCTTATTGCCACGTGAGCGCACCAAATTGGATAAGAATGCAAACAAGGGGTTTCTCGTTGGGACCTCCAAGGCATTCAGGATCTACATTCCTAGCAATATGAATATTGTAGTGAGAAGAGATGTAAAGTTCATGGAAGATTGAGCTTTTGGGAGATCTTGTGAGATCCCTGCAAATGATCAAAATCAGCCAATTGAAGCTCCTATTGTCCAGCAGTAGGGGCAACCAATGGGGCAGTCACAGGGATCCAATACGATCCAATACAGTAACCAATACTAGGAATTTCTCAGGAGTAGGGAATCCAGTGAGAACTCAGCAGACGGAGCAACAAAGATCGGATGAGGAGGAGCTAGTTGAACCTCCCACTACTAGTGGTCGAGCTAGCAGAGAGGTTCGTTAGACATTCAGAGATGTAGAGGGGTTTATTGGAACTACTAGGATGAACAAAAGAGAGTGCAAACAACCTGAAAGATATAAAGCATTGGTAACTTAGGTTGTAGAACCTTCTAGCTTTCAGGAAGCCACACAAGATCAGGTGTGGGTAGATGCCATGGTAGAAGAATACAACTCTATCATGACAAACGATGTTTGGCAGGTGGTGTCGAGGCCTGAGGAAAGGTGAGTTGTAGGTTCTCGATGGATCTACAAGATCAAGTATGTCGCAGATGGTAGCGTGGATAAGTAGACGGCTAGGTTCATGGCAAAGGGGTATGCACAGAAAGAAGGGATAGATTATCAAGAAATGTTCACCCCAGTTGTCAGATACGCTTCTATTCGGTCAATTATATCCCTAGCAGCTCAAAGGGGATGGCAGATTCGCCAGATGGACGTCAAGACAACATTCTTGAACTGGACCATAGAGGAAGAGGTGTACATAGAACAACCAGAGGGATTCGAGACTCATTAGAGGTGCACTCTTGTGTGCAGATTGAAGAAATCTCTATATGGGTTCAAGCAGAATCTGAGGGCCTGGTATGGTCAGATTGACATTTACTCGCAACAAATGGGATTCGTCAAGAGTGATGCAGATCCAAACCTTTACTATTTAATGTTAGAGGGTGAGCCACTCATCCTAGTATTGTCTGTTGATGATCTCTTCTTGACAGGATCATCAGGGCTCATAGAGGACTGCAAGAGGAACTTGGTAGTAGAGTTTGATATGAAATATTTGGGGTTGATGCACTATTTCCTAGGATTGGAAGTGTGGTAGAAGGACGGGGAGATATTCCTTGGGCAGGGAAGATACGCTACAGATATTCTGAAGAGGTTCATAATGCAGGATTCTAGACCCATGTCTATGCCAGTGATCACCAACTGGAAGAACAGAGATGCATCAGATGACAAGGATGTCGACCCCACCTTGTATAGACAATTTATTGATTCTCTCATGTATCTGGTCAACACTAGGCCAGATATCTGCTTCGTAGTCAATACCCTCAGTCAATTTATGGTAGAACTGAAGAGGGTACATTGGGCATCAACGAGGCATATTTTGTGGTATGTGCACGATACAGTTATGTATGGGTTGAGATATACCCGAGGGGATGACGTCAGATTATGTGGATTCACAGATGCAGATTGGGCAGGCAGTTCAGTGGACAGGAAAAGTACCTCTAGGTACTGCTTCATTGTGGGATGAGGGATGGTTTCTTGGCGTATCAGGAAGCAAAAGTCAGTAGCACTGAGCTCTGCAAAAGCAGATTATATGGAAGTAAGCACAACTACGTGCGAACCTAACTGGATTTGGAAGCTGCCAGTAAGCTTGTTTAGGCAGAGGATGGAGGTGACTAGTGTCTATCATGATAATTAGAGTTGCATTGAGCTCTCTAGAAATCCAGCGTTAAATGACGGGTCGAAACACATAGATATTCGGTGTCATTTCTTCAGAGATTATGTGCAACGTGAAGCCATCTAGCTACAGTATGTTCCCACAGAAGAGCAGGTTGCAAATATAATCACAAAAGCTCTAGGGAGACCTAAGTTCGTCTTTTTCAAAGAACAGATGGATATGGTGGAGAACTTGTTTCAATAGCAGGCACAAATTATTTTGGATGCTTCTTAGTTGCAGTTGTTGCAGTTGCAACAAAAATAGATGAGAGGGAGTTGCAGTGTAGATGCAGGGTTGGTAGGACAAAAGAAGGCTGCCAAGAAGGAACAGAGGGATTCAAGGACTAGAGAGGCCACATATCAGAGGAAAATGCCTCCTAGATGCCCATGGCACGAAAACAAGCCTCTTAGAGGTTGCTGCAAGGAGGAAAGGCCCTTCTTGGGCTCAGGACAAGGGCTAAAGGGAGTGATCAAGGTCTAGAAAGCCTGCGGCTTAAGGAGAAGGCTCGTATAGGGCTGCCGAATGGGGATAAACCCCAAAAGAGGTCACACTAATGGAAAAGAGGGTTGCAATATGCGCTAAGAAGGCCACGACTAGGCCTTCAAGGCCTCAAAACAATCTCGGACCCCTGCAAAACCCTGAAACGTTAGCCAAAAAAGAAAATTCACCATAACTACTTCAGAAATTCGCTTTGTGGGGCCAACAATTCTCTTCCTTGGCTGAGCATTGAGGTTGAACGATGGCTAGAGGCTAGATGTTGCCTTCCTAGACCTAGATCTACCTCAAAAGTCGCAGCAATTTTTCCCAATAGGCTAGAGATCTCACTTTGAGGAGAGAAAACTTTTCAAACCCTACCCTTAGGGCTAGTTCCATCACAAATGAATAAAGAAATTTCCCAAAACCCCAATATATACAAAAAATCAAACAATTCCAAACCCCAAGTACTATACAAATTAAAAGATTAAATACAAGGGTTAGAAAAAATATTTTACAATTATCTAAAATATTTACAAAATTAAATTTACAAGCTCTTATTAGTGGATAAATTCTTTATATCACAAGAGAAAGAAATTGAGAATTTTTTAGAGTTTTTAGAGTGGATAATATAGATGAATAACTTCAAAATATTTACTGGCCAAAACCCTACTACAAAATAAATCATCACAATGAAAATCCAAAGCTCAAACACGGTTAGTATTTCTCGATAGTCTGTGAACTTGGAGTCCAAGGGCTAGAATACTTATAAATCTTTATTCAATATTAATGATAATTGTTAGATCATATGGTGAATCAGATCGCCTAAGATAACTCATACCAACATAATGTTATTATCACCGACCAATGAAATAACAATTCCAAATTTTGGCACAATATAGAGCACAAACAAATAAAACTAGCATATACCACATATCAACAAATAGAAAAGCACCATGAACTGAAACCCCAAAGTCTTTCTATTATGAGAAAAATAATTCCAACAAAGCAAGGCTCAACAAATGTGTTACAAAATTACATCATCCAGAGATTATCCAAAGATACCCTATAGGAGCTCCATAGCTTCCTTATACAGAGAAAACCACTCCAAACGGAAAATAACGACTAGTTGGCTTGATCCTTGTAAGAAACAGCGTTCAATATAGCCGCTTTTTAGTCAAACATAGTCGTTGGAGGATTTGCTATCCCTATTTAAATTTGCCAAACTCCATGTGGGTCACCTTATTTATGGAAAATGATATTTTTCTTGGGTTCCTCTCATCGAGAGGTGTAGGATTGATCTAACGATCATCTGATTACGACATATATTCATGGAGATATGAATTTATTTGTATTCTTGACAATTTGTCAAGGTCAGCCAACAAGCAAAACAGTGTTTTACACCCCCAGCTTATCCTCAACATGGCATATAAAAGGAAGAGACCTTGCGGCATAAACTCACTCATCTCATCACACATTCTTCTCTCTCTCCGATGCATTCAAGTAGCATCTCTCTCTGAGTCTCTCTCACACATGTCGCTGAAAGGAGGACGCAAATCTGAATTAGGGTAGCATTGACTTAGGTTGACCATGGAGGAGAAAGGCTGATTCTTGGCAGTGTTGACTAGCGTAGGGTCTCCTTCACTATAGTTTGAGTTGGGCAGCCTCTCCTAGGTAGGTTGCATTTCTGGATAGCTTCGTTGACCTATTTTGACCACACATTTGACCAGCATTGACTATTGAGGGTTGACCACAGTTTGACCATCATTTTGGACTGTTTTGGGCTGTACATTCTTGCTTTTGGAGGTTGAGTTGATTGAGGTTGACTTGAGGTCAATTCTGACCTGTTTGACTAGATTTGACTTTGCTGGTTAGGGTTTTGTTGCAGCTGTCATAAAATTATAGATTTGTGTAATTGTACTAACTCTCTCTCTGCTGAATTATTGAAGAATAAAAGAAGAATTGATCAAGGGCTTCCCTGCATTGGGATTTGTCCCTGGCTGGTGCCACATCTTGTGTCTCTTGTCTTGGCTTTTACATTTATGTTCTATTTGCATTTCACTATCATGCTGATGTGATTGCTATTCTAGAAATTGCTATTGGGCTAATAAGAAAAGTTGAAGTAAATTGCTCTTAAGCATAGAACATACCATAATTTAACATGGAATAAGAACTGAGGTGAAGACAAAGCCCAAGCAAGAGTGAAAGAGCAATCACCGAAGACAGTTGGAAAGGTCAAAAGGCTTCATGGGTTCCTCATCCCACTTCCTGGTCGAAGACAAGCTCCGTGAGAAGTTCGACTATCACAAATGGAAGATGTCTCTTGATCTGACATTGGAAGAGCAAGAAGTGTTGGACTATGTGAGGGGTAAAATTCCAGAATCTCCATCGAATGCATTAGCTGCTACAAAGAACAAGTACACTAAGGGTGAAGCCAAAGTGAAGAAGATTATCCTAGATTCTATTAACAAGCGTCTGGTGGCCTACATTTCCGAGTTGAACACCTCCAATGAGATCTATGACAGATTGGTAAGTTTGTTTAAAGTTAGTGATGCAAATCAAGTTTTGTTCTTTAAAAATAAGTTGAAGAATATTAAGAAGGGCAAGGACAAGGATATTCAATCCTACTTCTTAAGGATCACTGAGATCAAGAATGATCTTCTATTGATTGGAGAAGTCATTCCTGACAGGCAACTCACTATCACTACCCTTGGAGGGCTCCTATCCGAATGGTATATATTTAGAACCACTCTTCTCAACAATTATCAAATTCTGGGATTTGAAGAATTGATGTCGAGATGCATTCAAGAAGAGACAAGGATGGTGGAGCAAGAAATGCCTTCAAAGAAAGGCAACCCCAATGCGTTCTCCTCTCATGCCAAAAGGAGAAATAATTCTGGGTCTAAAGCTCATTTCAAAGGAAAGCCCGGATCGAAGGGTGGAAGGAAGGGAAGATGCTTTGTTTGCAATAAATTTGGCCACTATGCGAGGGAGTGTCCAAATAGAAAGGACATGTCACATGATGATGATCAAAATCACTCTAGGGGAAACTCCAAAAACAATCAAGGGAATGGCAGGTTCAATGGCAAAGGAAAGAGGAATGCGGGAAATCAAGGAAATGGTCAACCATCCAAGAAAGCAAGGAACTCCAAGCATGAATCAAATGTTGTTAACAATAAGCAAGATGAATATTATCTGATATTGGCCCTCTCCACTACCTCTTCTCCGGACTCGTTGGGCAATTGGCTTTTTGATAGTGGTGCCTCAAGGGACTTCACTGGTTATAAGGAAGCTCTCTCTAATTTAATAGAGAAGGAGATAAACTTGGAGATTATCCTTGGAGACAATGCCACCTATCCTGTAAAGGGTGTACAAAATGTTACTCTTCAATTAAATCAGGGTAACACGATCCATTTCTAATAAGTCTTATATGTACTTGATCTCAAGAAGGACCTGGTGTCCATTTCAACAATGGAAGACAAAGGCTACAAGATGGCATTCATCAATGGCAAGGTGTGTGTTTGGAAAAATATTTTTAAAGATGCTTCAACTCTTGGGTTCTGGGTTGACTCCTTATATCAAGTTGGAGGAAGTCTGTTGGGGGTCATGTCTTGCAACACATCTCTACAGTCTGAACTATGGCACCGGAGGTTTTTCCACCTTCATTATAAGGCTCTACCCGTACCCGATGTGAGATAGATGGTGACAAGGATGCCCAAGTTCAAAGTAGAGCATGAAGGTGCATGTCCGGGATATGCCGAAGGAAAGCTCAAAAGAGGACCATTCCCCTCAAGCCATAACAAGTCTACAAATATATTGTAGTTGGTCCACTCCAACATATCTGGTATGATGCTTGTAAACTCTGTGGGAGGATATCTATATTATCTCACTTTTACAGATGATTATTCTCACAAGATGTGGATATACTTCTTGAAAAGGAAGGATGAAGTGTTCACCTGGTTTTGTCACTTCAAAGCCTTGATCGAAAATTAAACCGAGAAGAGAATCAAGATATTAAGGACTGATAATGGGACCGAGTATGAATCCAATGAGTTCCATGACTTTTTGCAAAGACGCTGGCATTAAGAGGGAGACCACAACACCATACACTCCTGAGTAGAATGGTGTGGCTAAGAGGAGGAATCATACGATTGTGGAAGTTGTTCATGCCATGCTCCATGATCAAAGGCTTTCGAAGTTTCTATGGGCTGAAGCTGCGAATACCACCGTATATGTTCAAAACCAATGCCTTCATCAAGCATTGGATTCCAAGACTCCTGAAGAAATGTTCACTGGTAAGAAACTTGGTGTCTCTCATTTTAGAATTTTTGGAAGTCGTATATTTTCATGTGCCGAAAGAGAAAAGAAGCAAATTGGGTGCATTTGGAAAGAAAGGAATCTTTGTTGGCTATAGTGAAAATTCTAAGGGCTATAGAATCTATGTGGCTGGTCAAAGGGAAGTTGAGATAAGTCATGATGTCACCTTTGACGAAGATATGGCTCTTAGCAAGGTTGACAATCTTCTTATTCTAAGGAAAGATAAAGAAGATGACACTAGGAAGCCAGATGAAAAGGAAGATGAAACGATGCCTGATGTTGAAGAACCTATGGATCCTATTGATCCCCCTTCGCAAGGGCCTTCCTCCTCTAGGAAGAGGCCCTCATGGCTTAGGGGGACTCTTGAAGATTCTGAGAGACATATTGCACCCAGAGGGACTTTCCATGAAAGCAAGAAGCCGACTAGGTGTCAGGGATACTTGACCATTATGAGCACTATCATTCAAAATGAACCAACATTGTTCAAAGAAGCCGTGAAGCAACAAGTATGGAAGGATGCTATGAATGAAGAATACGAGTCCATCATGAAGAATGATGTCTGGGATGTGGTCTCCAAACCCCAGGACAAATCAGTTGTCACCTCGAAATGCATTTTCAAGATCAAGCATGGAGCTGATGGGAGTGCTGAAAAGTATAATGCCCACTTTGTTGCTCGAGGCTTCTCTCAAAAGGAAGGTGTGGATTACAATGAGATATTTGCACCTGTTGCCCAATACACCACCATCCGCTCGATCATAGCCCTTACTGCTTCGCAAGGATGGAACCTACATCAGATGGATGTCAAGACTGCGTTCTTGCATGGTTCAATTAAAAAGGAAGCCTATGTGGAACAACCCGAGGGGTTTGAGATTCATAATCGAGAATATCATGTATGCAGGTTGAAGAAATCTCTCTATAGGCTGAAGCAAGCACCCCGAGCTTGGTATGAGAGGATCGATAGCTATTTGATGAAGCTGGGATTCACTAGGACTGAAGCTGATCCGAACATTTACTTTAAGGTTGAAGATATAAGCCTCTCGTACTGGTGCTATATGTTGATGACCTCTTTTTGATAGGTGTAGACCCTCTCACTCACAAATGTAAAAGGGAGTTGGCTTCCGAATTTGAGATGAAGGACCTAGGACTGATGCACTATTTCCTAGGGCTGGAGGTCTGGCAAAATCCAAGAGAAATTTTCCTATCTCAAGAAACATACATTGTGAAGATATTGGAAAGATTTGGAATGGTGGATTGCAAGCCCGTGACTACCCTGATGGAGCTTAACTTCAAGAAGTTATGCGGTAGTGTTGCCGGACCTATATTGGGAAATGCTTCTGAGTATCGTCAACTCATAGGAGCACTGATGTTCTTGGTGAACTCTCGTCCGGATATATGTTTTGCAATCAACACGTTGAGCCAATATATGTTTGAGCCTCATCACTCACATTGGATTGGTTCCAAGAATCTTCTGAGATATCTTCGGGGAGCAATCACTCATGGACTAAGATACATTATTGGAGATGTGAGGCTGCATGGTTATTCCGATGTTGATTGGGCAGACAGTGTACTGGACAGAAAGATCACTTCCGGGTGTTGTTTCTCTTTGGGTTCTGCTTCGATATCCTGGATGAGCAAGAAGCAGAAGTCGGTGGCGTTGAGCACTGCTGAGGCCGAATACATTGCTGCGAGTATGGTCTCCTGTGAAGCAGTCTGGTTGAGGAAGCTCTTTAGTGAGTTGTTTGGACATACATTGGATACTACCGTGATCCTTTGTGACAACCAGAGTGGGATTCGTTTATCAGAGAATCTCGTATTTCATGATCGCTCCAAGCACATCGATATCAGGTACCACTTTATCCAAGATGTGGTACAACGAGGAGCAATAAGGCTCCATCATATTGGGACTGATGAGCAGGTCGCCGACATTCTGACAAAGCCCCTGGGAAAGGTCAAATTATTGACTTTCTGAGAACGACTAGGAGTCGTGGAGAGACCCTCTTATGAGGGTCCTATATGATATGTACATTGAGCTCTGGGAGCTTTGGGCGCTTGGGGTACTTCTTGGAGATGTGAGGCTACATGGTTATTCTGATGCTGATTGGACAGGCAGTGTGGTGGACAGAAAGAACACTTCCGGGTGTTGTTTCTATTTGGGATCTGCTTCGATATCTTGGATGAGTAGGAAGCAGAAGTTAGTGGCGTTGAGCACCGCTAAGGCCGAATACATTGCTGCGAGTATGGTCTCCTATGAAGCAGTCTGGTTGAGGAAGCTATTTAGTGAGCTGTTTCGAAATACGTTGGATACTACTGTGATCCTTTGCGACAACCAGAGTGGGATTCATTTATCAGAGAATCTCGTATTTCATGATCGCTCCAAGCACATCGATATCAGGTACCACTTTATCCGAGATATGGTACAACGGGGAGCAATAAGGCTCCATCATATTGGGACTGATGAGTAGGTCGCCGACATCCTAACGAAGCCCTTGGGAAAGGTCAAATTCTTAACTTTTCGAGAACGACTAGGAGTCGTGGAGAGACCCTCTTATGAGGGTCTTGTATGATATGTACATTGAGCTCTGGGAGCTTCGGGGGACTTGGAGTACTTCTTGGAGGGATGAGCAACCATAGGGTGAGTGGTTCAACCTTCCCCTAGTGGTTTGCTGTTTACTGGGTGAGTGGTTCAACCTTCTCCTGTGATACCCCATGGTGACATGTAGGCAGGATGAGTGGTTCATCCTTCTTGTGCTGAGACATCCTACCCATGCAGTTTAGGACTCATGGGAAGTACCTCTCATTTGGCCAATGCGTAGGGAAATGAAAATAGGGACCATAGTAGTACCGATGGACGCATCGTGTAACTGATGTACTCCCTACGCTAGGATGATATTGGTTTGGGATCAATTGGAACTGACTTTGGGCCAGTAAGAGTGGTATGAGACACTCTCTTTATTTGGAACCTATTTCGGATCAGTAAGAGTGGTATGACACACTCTCTTCATTGGGACTGACTTCGGGTCAGCAAGAGTGCTATTAGACACTCTCTTTTATCTGGGACTGACTTTGGGTTAGTAGAAGATGGTATGATACATTCTCGATCACTTCTTTTTCATAGTTCAACAGAGCAGAATAGAGCAGTGTAGAGTAGTGCATTGATGGCAGAGATAGTACCGACAGACAGATGGATTAGTAGATGGATTTCTCCTTGGTTAAGAGGGAGTGCTAAAATTGGCAACTAGGGCCAAATTCCATGTGGGTCACCTTATTTATGGCAACTGATATTTTTCTTGGATTCCTCTCATCGAGAGGTGTAGGATTGATCTGACGATCATCTGATTCCGACATGTATTCATGGAGATATGAATTTATTTGTAACCTTGACAATTTGTCATGGTCGGCCAACAAGAAAAAAAATGTTTTACACCCCCAGCTTATCCTCAACGTGGCATATAAAAGGAAGAGAACTGGTGGCATAAACTCGCTCATCTCATCACACATTCTTCTCTCTCTCTCATACGCATTAGAGGAGCATCTCTCTCTCACACGTGTGGCTGAAAGGAGGATGCAGATCTGAATTAGGGCAGCGTTGACTTGGTTGAATGTGGAGTAGAAAGGCTGATTCTTGGCAGCGTTGACCAGCGTAGGGTCTCCTTGACTACAATTTGAGTTGGACAGCCTCTCCTGCGTAGGTCACATTTCTAGGCAGCTTCGTTGACCTATTTTGACCACACATTTGACCAGTGTTGACTGTTGATGGTTGACCACAGACCTGTACCTGCATTGACTGCAGTTTGACCATCATTTCAGACTATTTTGGGCTTTACGTTCTTTTTGTTGGAAGTCGATTTGACTAAGGTTGACTTGAGGTCAATTTTGACTTGTTTGACCAACTTTGACTTTGGCTTTTACATTTATGTTCTATCTGCATTTTACTATCATGCTGATGTGATTCCTATTCTGGAAATTGATATTAGACTAATAAGAAAATTTGAAGTAAATTGCTCTTAAGCATAGAACATACCATAATTTAACATTGTAACTTACTGGACCAATACCTACTTAATAGCATACAATAGGCCTCCATAATGTCCATAATAACAATGTCAATGCATTGATGAACTCTATGATCGGAAGATAATTAGATTACAACATTATTGAGTTCACCAATAACTTGAACTTTTGATCTAATTGAATAATTTTAGTGTTGTCTTTTCTCAGTTTGCATTAATTTTCTTAGCGACGGACAAAGGCATCACATTTGTAGATGCCCCAAAATTAACTAGATAGTTATGGGCATTATAGTTAAAAAATTCAAATGTTATTAGGAAAGGGGGACAAGAAGATCTTGCATTTATGTTAGAAGCATTAACAACCAATTCAAGAATAGAACTGGACTTATTGGACGAAGCTTTAGTAGCAATAACTGTTTTTACTGACGAAGGTTTTGATGCAAAAGCCTTGATGATCATTTCCCATTGGCTTGCTAGTTTCACTTGCTCATATATGGAAATATTGGCATGAGATTTCTTGATATCTTCAATAATATTGTAGTCAATGTCGCATGTTTGATCTTCATCTTTAGTAGGTTGTGTTGAAGTGGTGGGCGGTGAAGTCTTACGTGACACCTCAGGTGTGATGAACCTTCCCTTATTATTCCCAAAAGTGTTTTTAGGTGGTTGAACACTTCCAAATTTCATTTGTGAACTCTAATATGGATTATTAGGAGGTAGAATCTTCCTCAAGGATTGCTTCCTCTGTTGATCCACTTCCAACGTAGGAGCAGGTCCTTTGCTCCTAAGATTATACAACTTGGACGATTGTTTCAGAGGAGCTCCACCCACTACGGCCTCAATAGCACTTTCTTGTTCATTATTCAAAATAAGATCAAAAGAAAAAAGTGACTCATTAGTGCTTGTATGGGGCTGGCTCATTTGCTTCTTTGGTTTGCTCAGGTTGTTCATTTGTAGCTCGCCCTTCCAAAACACTGGTAATCATAGCTATCCTATTGTTTCTCCATTGTGGGCACATCTTTTCAAAATTTGCTTCCTGATGAAATGTACAATAATTCTCCATGCCAAAATCTTCAACATTGAAGACAACATTGGAGCTCTGAGTGGACTTAGCTAGTTACTCATTATTCTTTTTGAAAAATGCTTAAAAGACTTCTTACTGGTTGATGTCTCACTATATTTCCTCTGCAATTCAGAGACTTCATTGGTTAATTGCTTTAAGGACTTGGTCAAGCTCTCCATGTCAAATGAATCCTTTTCTTTAGTTTTACTCTAAGAGGATTGAGGCTTCTTTCCAATATCTTTTGAGTCTTCCTCATCAGTGAGAACTGCAATCGATCTCAAGTCCTTTTCGATAATAGTCGCTTTCGCAAAATTATTAGCCAATTTGTCTCTTGCGGCTCTTTTCACAAATACAAAAATGTTTGTCAGTAAGGAAACAATGTAAGTCCTTAGTGATGGAAACATGCAGTTGCACATCTGTGGGAAACTTATTCAGGATGCATGTGAATTTCTTATTAGTCCTTCACTTTTTCTTTGTTTCCCATCTTGGTATTGTCGAGTTCCTTCGATAGCATAGCGGGAGTCTTGTCATCGACGAACTTCTCTAAGAAGAGCTTCTTAAACTCCCTCCAGTTGTAGATTGAATTTGTTGGTGGGTTGTGTTACCATGTTGATGTCCTGCCTTCAAGAGTGTAAGGAAATAGTTTGTAGGCAATGTTGATTTGGGGTAGCATCGGATGTGCTCTAGCCACGAAAATTGGTGGAGAGGCTAAGGCACATGAGATCTCCAATACCCAGAAAGGGTTGGGATAATTCTAAACAGTTTGGGAGATATTAAAATAATTAATATTTTTAATGGAGTCCCTAAGTCTAAACTTAGGGAAATTAAAATATTAATGTGAATTAATATAAAACTGTGTTAGAATGGTCCAATATTCATGGATCAAGCCAGATCTAATCTTATTCGTTGATTAGGGACTTAATCTTGGCCGTTGATTTGTCAACGAGAAAAGTATAAGAGAAGGCTTGAGGGTCACTTGGAGAACACACCAAGAGATCAAGATTACGACTTTTTGGGGGATGGGTTTGCTGAGAAAGTTGAGAGAGTGATTAGAGTTGCAATTGAGAGGCAGCGAATACAGACACAGAGAGGTAGAGATAACACTGGGAGGATCAGTGCAGTAGTCGGAAAGAGAGACGCAGAAGCAGCCAAGGGTTCACGCAGAGCTAGCCAGGAGTTGCGCAGTGCCTCAGAGGGCCAGCGTGGGTGACGTAGAGGACTAGAGGGCTGACGCAGTGTATCCAGAGGCTGACGCAGGCCAAGCCGGAGTGACACTAGGCCAAAGAGAAGTTGACGTAGTCCCTAGAGGTTGACACTGGGGTTTCGTGGGGCAGAGAGGAGCTGTAGAGCTGCTGGAGTGTTTATCCAAGGTTTCAGCCAGAATATTTGCTTCTGAGTAGAGAGTTACTACTGCCAAGATTTTTTTCTATTGGGTGAGCTGGATTTGGCACCCAGATTGTATTCTGAAACTACTTAATAAATCAAATCCTCAAATAGCTGCATCGATTTTCCCACATTGGGTTTTTTCGGGGACATTAGTCCAAAAACAACAGTGTCACTTTTGTGCTTGTTTCTATTTCCTTTAGTTGTTGATTTGTAATGTGTTGATCATGCATTTGTATTTATTTCCAGTATTTACATGGTAATAACTTGTTAATTAACAGAACAAGTAGGTAGGAATAAATCAGTAAAGTGCATGAAGGGTTTCTAATGTGTCAGACTTAGAAATTCCAACAGGCAACATCATCATAGAGGACCTCTAGCATTCATAAGTGTAAGTAGAAATCATCTACATGGTCTATAACGTTCGTTGCCTTGTCGGATCTACTTTTTCAAAAGCTTCCCCGAGTGCTTAAGTAAGCGATGAAGTTGGCCCGGAAGAGCAACAGGCCCTTGAACCAACCAATCCAAGTGATCGTTAGCCATGTCAAGCGAGTTGGACAAATCGTTAAGGGAAGTGTTAGCCAAGTCCTGGACAGAAGAAACTAGAACACCACCACAAATTGTCTCTTTCCTTGATCATTTATGACGGAGAATGAATGTAATAGGGAGTAATGCAAGTGCCCATGCAAACTGACGAGTGATAGGACATATCTTTTAGAGTTGATTGTAGTTAACCTCGTAAGCACATTCCAGATCAAGAGGAGATGATTCTTCTTTCTCTGAAATGTGTGTTGGAGTTGGAGTTGGACAAATTTTGCCTTCATATGAAGCTTCTTGATGGTGCCAAAAATTCTGTCGACACAAGGGGATCTCCCTGGTATAGACATTAGAGGAAATTGCAGCCTCAAAGGGGCCTCCTAAGGAAAAATAATAAAATAAGAGTTATGAATTTTAGAGGGAAAATAAGAAAACTACTTTTTCTTTGTATGTTTGGCTTATCTCCTTAAAGGTTTACTCAAATTTAAAGTGTAGAGACTCATTGGATGCAAAATTAAATTCCGCATCCAACAAGTACCCATTACGCATACTTTTGAGAAGACTCGCATTGATAAAAACTGAAGATACGTTAAAAAAAGTGTTCAACACGTTTTTGTAATGTATCTTTAATTTTTATGAATGTGGGTATTCTCAAAAGTGTGCATAATGGGTACTCGTTGGATGCAAAATTTAATTCCGCGTCCAATGAGTGTTTACACTAGAAATTTGAGTAAACCTTCAAGGAGATAAGCCAAAAATATAATTTTAAAAAGTTGTTTTTTTGTTTTTTTATTAATTATTCCTCCAAAATATTTACCGGTACCTCTTTTTAAATTTAAAGGATTTTTTGGTTTACATATTATGTACGTGAAAATTTCATGGGCACTTTTATGCTAAAATTTCCTCTAATGGTCCCAATTAGACTCTATACCGTTTGGAGTAGCAGTCCCATTCGAAATGATTACTCAATTTCCATTTTAACTTAGAGATTTGCCATTTTAACTTAGAGATTTTCCTTGCCTACAACTAACAACGTAAGAGAGCACACACATAACTTTAGAGACAAGCAAGCAGTGTTAGCTTTGTGAAACATAAAATTGTAATGTGTATAAAGTACTTTCACAAACAGAGTAAAAATGAAATGAGCCTTTAGAAGAATAATAATAGTGGCACTCTAATAAAGACACACATGTATAGAAAGAATTGTTATTTAGTTTGAAAAGTAGTTCTCAAAATAACAACGATCATGAAAGCAAATAAGACACGTTTCAATTAAGATGTGCACTAAAGTTAATAAAATAGTTCATTCTCTTCGATACATATAAACATACACATATACTGAAAATATCAAAAGAAAAGTCTTACGACATTCCCGATACATGCATGAAAGTACGCTCGACTCTGAGAGCTTCAAAATATTAAGTGAAAGTGAAATGATACACAATTACAAAGATGTCTCACTTGTTCCAATAGTGGAACATGAAGCCATAACTTGGTTCTCAAAAGAATAATCTCTCTCTCTCCTATGCTTAGCTAGAGAAGCTAAGGCTAAAATTCCTTTACTTGAGGCATGAGGATTTATTTATAGCAAGTAAGGTGACCTTTCACCTCCCATGTGACTCTTGATCTTCCTCATGACTCTTGAGCTCCCCTATGACCTTTGGATTTCCTAGCGACTCTTCACATTCTGCATGTGACCTTTGGACTTCCACACTCATTTTTCATTGTATTATTTTTCAAATACAAAATTACACTTGACAAAATTGTGGCAAAAGCCAAAATAACAAAATAGATACATTTGCATTGACACTAAGGAAATTGTGTGTCGACAACTGTGATATGCAGCTTCGTTGTGACATATTGATACCAAGCTTTATATTTTGCTACTATATCTCCAATATTTTGTGGTAGATCTGGATTATACTTGATCTTGCCCTCCAAAGCATCTGGATATATAGTTTTGGAGCCTGTTTTTACATTTGTTCCACAACATAACTAGCTTCATATGTAACTTCACTGGCTCAGCTACATATTGCAGAACATAATCTTTAGTCCCTTCCAAGTCATATCGAGTGGTCGCCTGCCTAATACGGTTTAATAATTCTTCTAGCTCCTGCCTAGTAATATTCCTGTGTTTTACCTCCCCCAATGCACCTATAGAAGGTATTTTGTGTACCCAAATCAAAGCTTTGAATCCATTGTGTAACTCCGTATAGGCTGTCATAGTTTTTTTTATATGAGTGTTGAGATGGTCATAGGTTTGCATAAATATTCTTATCTTTGCTTTATCCATCTCAACTTTAGACCTGTGTTTTCTAACCAACAATGTAGGTGCATTTGAATACTTGGCACACCATTCCTGGATTGCGTCTATAGTTGCATAAGCTAACTTTAAGATCATTGAGTTCTCTTGCGACCCTTTATGAACTTCATATAGCGATGCCATTACCTTATGCAAAGTGATCATCTCTTTGTACAATTGCTTCATTATATCCTCCATTGGATTGATCTCCTCATGTATAGCCAACTATAACTCTTTTATGCTTGAACTGGTGGAAGACAACCTTTTATTCTCAACCAAGAGGTGATCAATTTGATACTTTGTAGTAGCCAATTCCTTCTCCAATTTTTCCTTTGTTTGCATCAGGAAATCTGTATTCCTTTATGCGGCTATTGCAAAGGTCGTGTTTGCTAAAGTGAGTTCTCTAGGACTGGTCTTGGTGTTTGACATAATGACGCTTTCTACGTGGATGGAGACAAGAGGGTCCTGATCATTTGGGAATTCCCTCCTCCTTTCTTGAATGATATTATTCTTCAGCTCATCAAACATGAAGTTAGATAAGTCCATAATTATATCATGAGGCGGAGGTAGAATCTCGAGCTCACTAAATGGAAGATGCCTACCAATCAAAAGAGTTGAAGGTCGAATATTTAGAGGAGCTATGATTGGCTCAGTTTGTGCTGTATGGCTCTCTTCTTCTTCTTCATCATCTCTGTCATGGGCCTCTAGGTATTCCTCAAACTTTCTACAAACTCCTCCTCCTATTTCCTCCTGTTTTCTTCTCCATCCTGTAGCCTCCATTGCTCCTCTTTTTCCCTTTGTTTTCTAAGAGATGTTTCTTGTTGCTTATTTTGGGCTTCCTCCTCTTTTCTTTTCTTCAATTCTTCTTTCCTTTTTTTGCATGTCGTCTTGCTTCTTCTTTCAGCTTATGATCTTCCTCTTCTTTAATTTTACTTAATTCTAATTCTTGTAGGAATTTACAGGGTAATTTCCTCAGATAGAACACCAAAAGGACACCGCTCACAAACAGATCACAGATCAATACACCAGTATTTTGACGTGGTTAAAACCCTCAGAGAGGGAAACAGTCCACGGCCTGCGCCAACGTGGCTACTACAGGCAATTTATTAATAAAAGAATGAAAATTTACATAAGTTTATCTCATGCACGGTTAACCTACAAATGACCCTCCATGCGCTTTAAATAGAATTCATGGACCAATCGGGTGTCAAGCCACGGATCGAGGGTCGGTAATACCGAGGAGAGAATGAACCGTCGGATCACTACATATCGTGACCGTCGGATTGTAAGTTACAAAATGTACAACGGTAAAGAAACACACTTTACCTAACTCTATACTAGACCAAGTTGAACTTAACTATTTCCTGTGTCAGAATATCCTAACAATTCTTTCCTCTTTTTCTCTGCCTCGATTGCGCCTTTAGTGTTGTTGAAAATTGATAGCTTAGGGATGAATTTCCTTAAATTAAATTTCATTTTTGACAATTTTGGAGTGACTTTCTAAAAATAGAAAGACATGTCTAGCATCTGAAGCGTGACTTTCCAAAAATAATAAATCACCTTGTATTAATTAGTAATAAAGTATAATTGATGGAAAATCACTCAACTTATCATTAATCAATTCTAATAGCTCAACTTTGACTTAATCATCAATATTATCATTATCCTTATGATACTATGATATTATTATCAAAAAGAAATTCAAGTCACCTAACCTTCATACTTCGCTCCCCTCTCTCCTTAATGTCTCTCATGACTCTACGTTACACTCTCTCATACTCTCTGCTTAAAGACTTGGCATACTCGTCTTACACACTCATTGAAGGCATGTCATAAAAGATTCCTCTTATGCACTCTTTAAAGCATATGTTACACTCTTTCTTAAATGCGTAAGTTACAAAGCCATGCGTACCTCTCCTTAGATGGCATTCGTTACCCTCCCTCCTTAATGGGATGAGTTATACTTTCTAAAATGGCACGAGTTACACTCCTCAAGGCATGCGAGATTCCTTCATTAAAGGTATGAATTTCCTCTCTCCATGATGGCTTAGCTTACTCTTCCCTATTTGGCATACGAGTTGCTCTAAGGCATGCTCCTCCTTTATGGCATGAATTTGTTGCTCCTCCTATATATATGTGTGTCTCATATCTTCTCCCCTCACTACTTGTGCATTGTGAAAGAAGGATTCGAAATTGAGAGAGAGAGTTGGAGAGACTTGAAGAAGATTGTGAGGAAGAGAGACTTGAAGAGTAAGAGAGAATTTGAAGATTGATCCAGTGTTTGCATCAACCGCTGCTACTAATGATCTTCATGCTACAACTTATTCAGATTTGAGTGAACTTACTCATTCTCTTGATATCTCATTTTACTTGGTATCTGTGTTGAACAATTGATATCTAATAGAAGAAGAATCTGGTTACGTTTTCCCCTTGTGGGTTTTGCCGTGGTCATTCGACCTAAATTCTTTGTGTCTCATTCTGTTCTTAGTTGTTTTCCATTGTGCATTTGGTTTATGTTCCATCTACAATTTCTTATCTAATATTGCAGCATATAGAAGTTTTGTAATAAGTGATTGTCACAACATAGAACATTAGAATTTAACATGGTATCGGAGCTTTGGTGAAGACAAGCCCAAGAAGATAAAGGGTTGTCACTTCTTAGCTGCTGCTGAAATAAGGAGTCCTTACTTGCTTCTCCTTCCTTGCTGCTGAAATATTATTTGCTGCTCTTTTCTTGCTGCTGAAATCTTACTTGCTACCCCTTTCAAGATCCTATTTGTTGCTGAAATAAGGAGATCTTATTTTGCCCTATTTGCTGCTGAAATTTGTTTGACTTGATCAAGATGTCTTCTTCTTTCTTCAAGAATGAAGAGAAGTTGAATGTTGCTTCAAATTTTGCTCCATGGAAGGCAAGGTTGGATACTATTGAGGAGCATGATGTACTCGAATATGTTGAAGGTGAGGTAGCAGATCCACTAGAAAATTTGAATGTTGTTATCAAGGCTAGATACATGAAAGGAGAAGTCAAGGCTAAAAAGATTATCCGCAATTCTCTTCGACACCATCTCACCACCTATGTCTCCAATTTAAATAAATCTAAGGAAATGTATGACAAGTTGATTGGAATGTATCAAGTAAACAACTTGAGTCAAATCCTTACTTTCGAGAACCAACTCAAGGACATTAAAATGAACAGAGGAGTGACCATTCAAGCATACTTCATGAGGATATCAAAAATCAAGGATCAACTATCAAAAATTGGTGAAATTGTATTTCATAAAGAGTTGGTGTTGATTACGCTTAGAGGTCTTTCTCCAACTTGGGAAACTTTTATTAATACCATCAGTAACAATGATAGGTTTCCCACATTTGATGAGCTCCTAGGAAAGTGCAGTCAAGAAGAGGGAAGAATGATTTTCAGAGGAAGAATTCCCAAGCATGATGAGGGAGAACCTACTGCCTTCGCTCTTGAATACAAGAAGCAAAAAGGAAGAAGAGGTCATCACTTTTCAAGAAAGTTTGCTCCCAGATCCAACAAATTTTATAAATGGAGCAGGGACTTATCAAAAGTTCAATGCTACAATTTCCATAAGCATGGCCACTATGCTCGTGACTATCCAGAAAATAGAAGAGAACCAAGATCCAACTACATCAATTGTAGCAACAACTTCAGATCTTATTATAGAAGAAGAAGAGAAGCACCTGTTGCTCGTAAAGAAAATTACCATTCCTCCAAGGCTTTAAGGAACCCAAGGTATGATAATATTGTAGTTGAGATAAAATCAAAGTACTTTCTCATTTTTGCTCTTTCTAGTTCCTCTCTTACAGATTCTTGTGATAGCTGGTTGGTTGATAGTGGTGTTTCAAGACACTTATTATAAATATATCCTCTCAAATCTGGTTGAGAGAGAGACAAATCTAAAAATTATACTTGGAGATAACTCGACATATCCTATAAAGGGATCTGGTTCTGTTTCTTTTCATTCCTGATTTGAAAAAGAATCTTCTATCGATATCTACCTTAAAAGATAAAGGAATGAAAGTTTCTTTCATAAATGGAAAATTTCTCACCTGGCCAAAGAAATCTAGCATGAGAGATGCCTTCACTCTGGGATTGAGATTTGAAGGCCTTTATGAAGTCAATGGAATATCAATCCATGCGTTGGTTCACGACACCAATCATCAATGTGAACTTTGGCACCGAAGGTTTGCTCATCTGCACTATAAAGCATTGCCTCATGTGAGAAATATGGTTTCTCGAATGTTGAAGATTAGAGTGGATCATGATGGGGTTTGCCAAGGGTGCGCAAGTGGAAAGCATGTAAAGAGACCATTCCCTTCAAGCAAAAGAAAAATCGGTCATGTACTTCATATTATACATTTTGATTTATGTGGACCTATGCTTGTAACTTCTCTTGGTGGCTACTTGTATTATATAATCTTTGTGAATGATTTTTCTCGCAAAACTTGTATTTTCTTTTTGAAAAACAAAAGTGAAGCATTTAACATGTTCAAAGACTTCAAAGCTCTTGTAGAAAAATAAACTGGAAAGCAGATCAAAATCTTCAGATAAGACAATGGAGGAGAGTTCACTTCAGATGATTTCATTGACTTCTGCAGAGAAGTTGGAATCAGGAAAGAGACCACCGTAGCATATATCCCATAACAAAATGGTGTGGTCGAATGAAAGAACAGAACTATCATGGAAATAGTCAAAGCTATGTTGCATGATTAGAAGCTATCAAAGTTTCTATTGGGAGAAATTGCTAACATTGTATTTTATGTCCAAAATAGATCTCCACACTAAGCCTTAAATAAAAAGATTTCTAAAGAAGTGTTCACTGGTGAAAATCTTGAGATTGGGCACTGAGGATCTTTGGCTGCATTGTTTACTTTCATGTGCCAAAGGAAAAGAGGAACAAGCTGGAAGCTTCAGTAAGAAAGGTATGTTTGTCGATTAT
>APFE030151120.1:0-23365 GCA_000404065.3 Pinus taeda | reverse complement strand
GCCCTTGGGTTGGCCCTAGGGTTTGAAGTTGCAGCTGCACTTTCGCTGGAAGCCATTGCTGCAAAAATAAATTAAAAAAACAAATCTGTAAATAATAAATTTATAAAAACGTTTTTCATATTTTTGGCTGTATAAACCCTAGAAAAATCAAAGAAATAGTAAGAAAAAAACTAAGAAATGAATGTGGCTTACCCAAATTAATTATCTGTGGCTGAATCTACCCTAAAATGCCAAAAAAGAGGAGAAATATGGCTGTAGCTGAGCCAAATCTACTGCAAAAATAAATTTAAAAAACAAATCTATAAATAAAAAACGTTTTTCAGCAATTTAGCTGCATAAACCTAGAAAAATTGAAGAAATAGTAAGAAAAAACTAACAAAATGAATGTGGCTTACCCAAATTAATTTTCTGTGGTTGAAACTACCTGGAAATGCCAGAAAAGAGAAGAGAAATATGGCTATAGCTGAGCCAAATCTGCTGCTACAGAAATCTCTTGCTGAAATCTCCTTCTCTTGCTGCTGAAATCTCTTTCTCCCGCTGCTGAAATCTCCCTTGCTCAATGCTCAAAACACCAGCTACTGAAACAACTGCCAATCTCCAAGAGAAACTCCTTGCTGAATAGTGTGATGAGAGAATGAGAGGCACTACTATTTTATAGCTTTAGAAATGGTTTCTAGAAGTCATTAGAAACCCTAAAACTAATTAAAAATTAATTAGCAAAAAAAAAAAATTTAAAAACAAGTGTTAATTTGCTGGAAACGGGGCCCGTACGGCGTGGAAACGTGTTTCCGTACGTACGGGCGCGTTTCCATTTCGAGAAACACGCCCGTACGTACGGAAACGCATTTCCACGCTGTACGGTATGGGGAAACTCGTTTTCGTTTCGTTTCCCCAGGGAAACGACCCCTAGACCCACGTTTCCTACAACTTAGTAGGAAGATCTGAATATGGCTCTAACACATTGACAATCTTATCTTCCTAGTCATCACTAGAGATGTTGGGTGAGGCAGAGTCATATTTTGAGAAGAATCACAATCCCATGCCTTCGAGTGGAGAATTTGGTCTTTCCTTCAAACCAGGTTGATAAGCTTCATCACATACATCTAGGGCCATGTTGTTCGTGTTACTACTCAAACTATCGGGGGTCTTAGGAGGGGATCCTATAGAGAAACTACTAGGTCAAGGGAAAACAATGAAGCGATAGCCCATTGTCACCTCAGCTAAGGCTCCTTGCTCTTTATAGACTTCCTCCGTTGGGAGGAGACCGTGTGTAATAGGAATCACAAGGATAAGTAGATCAATAAATGGTTGGTGGGTGATTCCTAAAGCCTATTCATAAGACAGACTCAATTATATGGCTGACTTGCTTAAGGTGCAAGGTGATGGGATCTCTTGGAAAGGCCAAGAGGATGTTTAAGCCTAGGTTTAGAGGATATGCCTTGACAAGGGGCTCCCTAGACTTAAGAATCCTTATGGAGAAATGGATTCTATGTGATCCTTGTGGAATTTGAGTTGTAGAGTTGTGGGACCACAAAGAACCTAAGTGGACCCAGAATAGGTCAAGGGTATAGAGTTGATCAACCAAGGAGGGACTTGACATAATTAGGGGAAAGAAGAGGATCAAAGTTTTTCTTTTTAAATTTGAATGCAATGATCCAAGTGAGGACACTAACCCACATTAACCTAGGGCAAGAATTGGTCTTATGGCTAGGGCTTGCTATATCTCGGGATTCCACAATCGGATTTTCTTGAAACTTGAGGACCTCTAGAGAAAATACCAGTGCAGTGTTGAAAAAAAGCAAGGGATTCTAATGGCTACAATAAAATATGTTGGATTCCCTAGGTGACCTACTAGGGTTAGGCCTATAAGGAGAAGAGATAGGCGAGAAAAATATTCTTTAAAGTGATTACCTATGGTTAGATCAGTGCCTTGCCTTTGGGAGAGATGGAGTCATTGTGATTTTGTGATTTGGAGAGACTATCCCCAATCAAGGAAACCTCTAGGAAACTTCGCATGGCAATTAGGGCATGAGAGTAGCTACTAGAAGATTTTATACTTCGATGTGCAAGAATTTATGACTTATCAAGGTGAATTCAATGGAAATTGACCTCTAGGAACATTCATTCATTATACATGACACATGTAACATATACAACACTATAATAGAAAAATAATTGCATAAGTGTGTATAAATTAGAGGCAATTTTAGACCTAGATAGTGAGAATCCCAACAACATTCATGTGACAAGATAAAAGTAAAGAATAGACATGAAAAGAGCATTTACATGTACAACAAATATATCTAATCATCACATCAAGACAAATTTGAAGCTCCAAGATTAAGAGAATAGTATCCAAACTTGAAAATTCATCCATGAAACCAAACCTGTCCTCCAAAAGGGAATGTGAAATTCTCACAAGAGCTACAAATCCCAGACAAGTGATGATGAGAGGATAGAATAAGCCTCTCTCATATCTATACAATTCTAAAGGGGATTCGATTTGCCTAATTGGCCTAATTTAGCCTCAAATAATAAAATAATACATAACAATGACATGAGTTGGGGACAAGCCCACCAAGATAGCTCAACAATACAAAGAATAGCCTCTCAAGAGGGAAAAATAATGAATATGATGAGAAATTGGGCCATTGTGGAGGCCTGATGGCATCCAAATGTGCCAAGTTGAGTGAAAAGGCTCCAAACATAGTGGACAAGGGGTTGGCCCCTTGTTTTCCAAGCAAGTCACATGTGGTGCTCCCCAGTGGGTGTGGGGGCACAATGACATCCTCATGGGTCTCCAAGTGGATCGATAATGCCTGTAAACCATCTGTAAGGGCTAGGATGATGACATCAACGCTCCCTTTGTCTCCTACAGTGAGACACATCCTGATCTGGATCATGGAACATCTACCAAGTGTGTGGTACATGTGTGGAGCCGGCTGAGCATGGTGATCTAGGTTCACCATCCTCATCCAGAAGGTGGAACACAAGCAATTCTTGAATGGTGCTAGGGATCGATGACATGAAAAGAGCACTTACATGTACAAGGAATATATCTAATCATCAAATCAAGACAAATTTGTAGCTCCAAGATTAAGAGAATAGTATCTAAACATCAAAATACATCCATGAAACCAAACTCGTCCTCCACAAGGGAATGCGAGATTCTCACAAGAGATACTAATCCCAAACAAGTGATGATGAGAGGTTAGAATGAGCCTCTCTCATATTTATACAACTCTAAAGGGGATTTGATTTGCCTAATTGGCCTAATTTAGCCCAAAATAATACAATAATACATAATAATGACATGACTTGGGGACAAGCCCACCAAGATAGCTAAACAATACAAAGAGTAGCCTCTCAAGAAGGAAAAATAATGAATATGATGAGTTGTTGGGCCATTGAGGAGGCCTAATGGCATCCAAATGTGCCAACTTGAGTGAAAGGGCTCCAAACATAGTGGACAAGAGGTTGGCCCCTTGTTTTCCAAGCAAATCACATGTGGTGCTCCCCAGTGGGTGGGTGGGGCACAACGACATCCTCATGGGTCTCCAAGTGGATCGATAATGCCTGTAAACCATTTGTAAGGGATAGGATGATGATAGAATTCCTCCCTTTGTCTCTTGCAGTGAGACACTTCCTCATCTGGACCATGGAACATCTGCCAAGTGTGTGGTACAAGTGTGGCGCTGGTTGGGCATGGTGATTTAGGTGCATCGTCCTCATCCAGAAGGTGGAACACGAGCAATTCTTTGATGGTGGTAGGGATCTATGAAGTACACTCTGTTATGGTGGAGGCCCATGGCTCTCAACGCTCACCCTACAAGTGCCAATGTGGCCCTCTAGAGGGCTTGGACACCTGCATAAGATCCAATGTGTCACCTTGACCTCCAATACAACAAATAATTAGAGTAATCAGGTAAAAGAGGTTATAAATCATGGAGTCAAGTGGACAATTCATGGCGGCATGCCCTTCCATAGAGAGCTTTGGCATGTTTAGGTGTCTCCAAGCTCAATAATGGGGTTAAATAAGGACCCTATTAGGTGGTTTCAACCTTTAAAGGAGGTGACATGTCCATGGTACAATCCATCAATGGGTAGGTGGCATGCGATATAGTGATGGAACGGAGGGGGGATCTGGTGTAGGATCCAAGCCACATGTCATGGTACAAGGGTAGTTATGGTGAGGGAAGCCCACACTTAGGTATATGAGTGTAGGATGGATAAACCATGGTACATGTGTTACCTCGACCTTTTTTTCCGCCTTTTGCCTTTAATTGATTTTTCTTCATAACTGCTAAGGGCTTTAGGGGATGAGAGCATGATGTGTAGAGTATAGAAATAGATACCCCATTTTAAGGTGGGGCAACTCATTTTCCACCAGGGGTTGGGACAATCATGGGTTCATTAATGTGGAGGGAGCTCATCTAGGGCCCAAAGGAACTAGGGTGATGGCCATGAATGAGGGGTAGAGATCATGTTTGGCTTTTCCCACGTGCTAAATTTGTATGTCTCGACCATATTTTGCATTTTGTGGTACATTTCCTATTGTAAGTGGCCAAATTATGCTTTTTCCTTTCCTTTTAGCTGCATCAACCTTCGAGCATCATTCCAGGTCCGACCCAAAGTGTGGATAGGGGGAGGGGGAGGCAAACCCTATGTGGATCCAGTGGATACATGTGGACCCAGATGGGAAAAGTGATGAATGGGGTTAAAATGAGCGGAGGGGAGTGATGTATATGGTGTTGGGAAGCAGGACCACGCAACCAAAATTCGGATTTTCCATGTAGTGCCAGCCCTAAAGCTAATGGCTAGTAAAGGAGATCCCACAAGACTAGGATACAAGGCTAATTACCGAATTGGGCAGAGGGGACAAGAGCACAAACCTAGCACACTCTTTCCACCGAATCCCCCCAACAATCCATGCCCAAAAGTATCCATAATAAGTAAACAAAATTACTCAACTAAACTAATGAAAAGTCATACCTTTAGGTTCGGGAGGCCCACCTTCAAACATGCAATCATAACAGATCACCTTCAAATATACAATCATAACAGATGGGTGAGGGACCACAAGGCTGGATTGGGTGGCGGAGAAAATGGCACATCGAGCTATCTGGTGGTTGCAAGGAGCTGCTGGCTACCAACTGAGGACAATCTTGGAGAAAAATTTTCTACTAGGGATATCACCCACAAAGTGGTGGGTAACAGGTCAAACATGAAGAACAACCCCTTATTGAAGACGTCAAGGGGTTTAAAATTATTCTCCATTCCTATTGCATCAGTGGTGTTAATAAATTCCCATAGATGGTTCTCCAACCCTTCTTGGGTAAATGTGATATCTTTGTTAGCAAGTTGGAAATGATTTTGAAACATGTAAAATAGGCCCTTCCATTTATTAGGATGATACTTATGGTTTAACGCACATGGGCATGCCTCATGTTGATTGACATGCTCATTACAGATTGGGGGTTCGATAATACTTTCCTCTTCTTTGCTATCACAGTGAATTCGCCAATCCACAACCCAAAATTCCTTGAACGAGGCATTATTTGCATGAAAATCGAGGAAACAATGATCTTCTCCACTTGCAACTTCTTTAAGATCACCCCAAGCTTCCTTTAGTATATCAAGTTATAGAATTTCTTCGGGAACAAGGTAAAACTATTCATTGCTCTGTTGTGGATTGCAGTACTTCTTTTCGGACGACATCACACAAAATGTTAAGTGCATAGTACATGTATGTGAGCTCTATAAATAGGATACTTGTAGGATCATCCTCATACTCGAGCAACACCTCCTCAAATTCCTTCCTTCGCTTAATATGCAGATTCAATAAGAAGTTCTTAATTACGCAATTGTCAGTTAGTTGTCTGCAATACTCTTTGTATTCATTCACACTTTCCTGAAGTATCTAGAAGTTTTCTTGATTTCAGACCTCATTATTATCTTGGTCATCATAAGGAAGATCAAGTACCATTTCTTCATCACAAGAAAGTTTTAGGATTTCTTTCGAGTAATTTTCTAAGGCAACATTATGTTGTGAATGGTAATGATTCTCTCTGCCTTTTGCAATTTTATAAAGATGAAGAAAAAAAATGGTTTATGGCCAAGCTTTTACGTACGTCTTCATAATTCATGAATTGCGACTTCCAATATTAAATAAATTTTCCAACTAAAAAACATCAAATGAAATGATGCTTCTAGGCTCAAAAAAATCATTGACTTGACATGTCCCAAAAGAAGCAATGAATAAGTTTACTAAAGTATCTCAATGCATGATATTTACTTCTGAAACATATGTGATGAACCTTGCTATTTGATCAAGTATTGATAATGGATTACCATCATATTTTGGGATGTTGGTTGTAGCAATTGCATCACGATGATTTGGATATCTAGGCATTCCATTGACATCGAAAGTGGGGAATATTTCATGCAAATACCCAGAAGCCATTGCCTTGGGCTTTGCATAATGACCAAAGGGATTCACCAAGGTGAATTGTAAATTCCTTGAGAGATGCTTGCTTAACCCTACAGGCATTGAATTTGAAGTTCAATGCAGAAAAAAGGCTTTGTTCTTCCCATCGAGTCACCGGAAAAATATTTATCTTGTCATTGGAGATGAGGCTAGATATTCAAATTTTATGAAGGTAGACTTACTTCATTCTTGGCAACAATGACAAAAATGTTGCCAAAAAATCTAGCTAGCCTTGGAGAGGGGCACCCTACAAGGCTAATAATGCTAGATCAAGTGACAACAATGGTGTGATGGCCCACTGTCACCAAAGCCAAAACACGTTGCTCTTTACGAATTTTCACCGATGGGAGGAGTCTAAGTATGTGAGAAGGTCACCTAATGGATGTTCTAAGGTTAGGGCACAAGGTGACCCAATGAGACTTTCTACAAGAAAGACACAATTTAGGCTCAAAGATCCAATTGGAGACAATTGGCTTTCTTTCTAGAGACCTATAAATGAGGCACAAGACCTAGGGCTTGATCGATGAGTTGAGTGTTGGGATGGCCAAAGGTCAACGCAAGGAGAAAGGGTTTCCTACAATGTATAGTAGCAAAAGATCAAGGCACATTAAACCCTCAAATAAGCCCCTAAGTTGAAGCAAGGAAAACAACGAGGGTAAAGAGAACTATGAACAAGATTGAAATGGATGCCTACCAAAAGAAGAGATTGTGTTGCAAATGCCCTCCTCTTGATGTTTAGGCTCTTCAATGCCAAAATATTCCTTGCCTAGGGATTTGTACTATTACAATGATTAGAAAATTTTTCTCCTGTATTGCTTGCCTAGTTAGCAAGCTTGGCCTTAAAGGGACCAAATTACAGAAGGAAAAATTTATGGATAAAAGACAAGTTTGATCATCAAAAAAATGGACTAGCCCCTTGTTCCTTGGGAGTATGGAGTCTATGATGATCGGACAACCAAAAGGTTTTTGAGGCCAAAATCTTGATGCCCCAGCACCAAAGCTCAAGCAATTATCTATGCAATGAATAAATAATTTTTCATAGGAGAGCTAGTAAAAGTTCACCACTTGTATATTATTTCATATGTTATTCATGAGTAATGCCAATCATTGACATTACCCACTTGTACAAATCCCTAGGCAAGGAATATTTTTGCATTGAAGAGCCTAAACATCAAGAGGAGGGCATTTGCAACACAATCTCTTCTTTTGGTGGGCATCCATTTCAATCTTGTCCATAGATTTCTTTACCCTAGTTGTTTTCCCTAGGGTAAACCCTAATTTTTTCTTGCTTCAACTTAAGGGCTTGTTTGAGGGTTTAATATGCCTTGATCTTTTGCTACTATACATTGTAGGAAACCCTTTTTCCTTGCCTTGACCTTTGGCCATCTTAACACTCAACTCATCAATCAAGCCCTAGGTCTTGTGCCTCATTTATAGGTCTCTAGAAAGAAAGCCAATTGTCTCCAATTGGATCTTTGAGCCTAAATTGTGTCTTTCTTGTAGAAAGTCTCATTGAGTCACCTTGTGCCCTAACCTTAGAACATCCATTAGGTGACCTTCTCACATACTCAGACTCCTCCCATCGGTGAAAATTCGTAAATAGCAAGGGGTTTTGGCTTTGGTGACAATGGGCCATCACACCATTGTTGTCACTTGATCTAGCATTAGCCTTGTAGGGTGCCCCTCTTCAAGGCCAGCAAGATTTTTTGGCTACATTTTTGTCACTGTTGCCGGGAATGAAGTAAGTCTACCTTCATAAAATTTGAATATCTAGCCTCATCCCCAATGACAAGATAAATATTTTACCGGTGACTCAATGGGAAGAACAAAGCCTTTTTTCTTCATTGAACTTCAAATTCAATGCTTGTAGGGTTAAGCAAGCATCTCTCAAGGCATTTACAATTCACCTTGGTGAATCCCTTTGGTCATTATGCAAAGCCCAAGGCAATGGCTTCTAGTTATTTGCATGAAATATTCCCCACTTTGGATGTCAATGGAATGCCTAGATTCAATGCCAATCATTGTACTGTTACCCACCACTTGTGGGTAGTGTATACAGGAGAAATGTTTTCTCTTAGATGGTCCTCAACCTGAAGCTAGTAGCCCCTTGCAGCCCCCAGATAGCTCGATGTGCCACTGTCTCTGCCACCTGAGCCAACCATGTGGTCCCTCGCCCATCTGTTATGAATGTATGTTTGAAAGTGGCCTCCCGACCCCAAACATATGACTTTTCATTGTTTTGGTTGAATAATTGTGTTTACTTTTCATGGGCACTTTTGGGAATGGATTAGTGGGGGGATTCGACGGAAAGAGTGGGTTGAGTCTGTATTCTTGTCTCTAATGCCTGATTTTGTGGCTACCCTTGTATCATAGTCTCGTGGGATCTTTTTTATTGGCCATTAGCTTTGCGGATGACACTACATGGGAAATCCTGATTTTGGTTGCGTGGTCTCATTTCTTGATACCACATACATTACTCTCCTTTCATTCATTTTAGCCCCATTCATCTCTTTCCACATTTGGGTCCACATAGGGTTAGCCTCCCTCTCCTCTTGTCCACACCTTGGGTTGGGCCTTGGACGATGCCCTAGAGGTTGATGCAGCTAAAAAGAAAATAAAAAGCATAATTTGGCCACTCTCAATAGGACATGTACCACAAAATGCAAAAGATGGTCGGGACATACTAATTTAGCACGTGGGTAAAAGCCAAACATGAGCTCTGTTGCACACTTTTTGTCAAAGTTCCAAGGAAGCAGATTATGCCAAAGATTTTTCAAAAGGTCAGATCATCTTTTAACAATTTATTGAGTCATTGTAAACCTATTTTGCAGATTTATAATGGAAATAATGCTAGTAAGATCGTGTGTGTATGTAACAACTTAGGTAAGCCTATGATTTTGGTGAGAGTTTCATCCTAAGAGGTTTTTTGTCACATTGAATCATTTGTGTTTCTAAACACGGATGGTCGGCAAAGTTTCTCCCTCCAACCTCACCCCAAAGCTACGGTGGAATTTTTTGTCAAAGTCTTAGGTGAGTCCTAGCGTTTTAATCGATTCTTATGTAAAAGAGATTTGGGAATAATTTAAGCTAATTGGCTAAATTATTTTATTACAAATCACTTGGTCTACTAGATCATATTGTGCCGCATAATTTGGTATGTAATTTGAGGGTCTATACCAAACAGGTGTTCCTCTTTGAGGGTTAAATTGTAAAAAACCTTATGTAAAAAATATTTTAGTGCATGGTCCTCATACTTAGACACCATGGCTAAAATATTAGAGGGTGGAAAAAATATTAAATCCCCTCGTGTCAATTAATTAATTTTTTGGAAAAAAAATTAAAATCCCAAGCCAGAAATTTAATTAATTAGCTTCAAAATTAAATGACTAGAGAAAATTAATTCTCCAAGTGGAAAAATTCGTGGGTCTCAAAGGAATTAATTTTTGGAGGTCCCCCACCAAGGGAATATTGGAAATCTCAAGAAAAATTGGACCCTTTGACCTTGGTGGTTAAGTCAAAATCAAATTTTTCATTTTGAGGAAATTAACTCAAAATAATTAATTTTGAGATAATAAAAAAGGGATTTAATGAGAAATTCGAAATTCCTCAAAAATAATTATTTCAATGACAGAGATTAAAAGTTAATCAAAGATTTATCAACAATTGAGATTAATTTGACGAGAATCAAGCCAACTAGTCATTATTTTTCCACTTGGAGGATTTATTTATAAATTAGAGAGTCATTTGAGTTTCAATCCATCTTATTTTTGGCTAAAAAATTATGCAGAAAAGATGATGTAACGCTACTGTCCTGCTTGGAATGTTTTTTGAATTGTAATAAAGAATTTGGGGTGTAGTTCATTGTGTTTATTGTTCACTGATTTGTGATATGTGCTGGGTACGGACTTTCCTATATTGAGCTTTAAATTTTAATTAATCGTTATTTCTTGTAGGTAATTGGAGCATTATATTTATAAGCTTTGGGTTTATCTTAGGTGATCTGATTCACTGTTGTTCTAATGGTTTATCTTGAGAAATTATAGTGTTTGCAGGTTCTCCTGTACTTGGGCTCCAAGTTCACAAACTGTGGGTGTAAGCTGACCTTCTTTGGACTTCAAATATTTTTATGGTTTATCTAAGTTCGCAAGGTTGTAGCTTACATCTATTTTCATAAGTACTATTAGCCATTTATCAAGGAAAACTCCATAAAAAATTATTTCTCAAAATTTCTTTTAAAAAGCATTGTATATTTGTATATTTGTAAATTTTGTAAATAAATTTAATATATTTTGTAAATTATTTCTAATTAGAGTTTTGGAGTTTTAAGATTTTTGTATATATTGGGGTTTTAAGACTTTTTTATATATTGGGGTTTTGGATATTCTTTATCTCCATTTTTTGCAGGTGAAATCAAGTGAAAGAGCTGGAATAGATCTAGATATAGGCCCTTGAGGGTAATATCTAGTCTCCAATTTTTTTTTCAGGCTAGCCATTGAAGAAATTGAGCAAAATTGTAAATCTGAAGCAAAATAATTTTTTTGAAGCAAGGGTTTCATTTTTCAGCCTTCCTAGGGCCAAATCCAGCCTTTCCCGGGCCAACGTCTCCCTCTTTAGCCTTTGCGTCAGCCAAAAAACTCCCAGTGTCATCCTTTTCAACCTTTTTAGGGTTGGTGATAGCCTCTAGAGGCCTCGGTCTTCCCTCTAAGGCCCTGCGTCAAGGGTTTTAGGCCTTTTTCTCGATCTCTAGATGGGGATGCCAGGAAATGGTTCAAGTCTCTACCAAATGCTTCAATTACTATCTAGGAGAAGATGGGAAACTCTTTTATGCAAAAGTGGGGAGAGAAAAGGGACCATGGGTACGTCCTCACAAAATTTAATGCAATGAAGAAAAAACATAACGAAGATGTTTTAGAAAAAGGTTTAGCAAATTATACAATAGTCTGCTTGTTGAAATTAAACCTCTACAAGCTGCTGCAAAAGTGGTTTTTCCTGGAGCCTTTGAACCAGAATTTGGGTTCACCCTTAGAGAAAGGAAGTCTTGTACCCTAGACCAGATTCAAATATATGCTCTAGAAGTTGAAGCAAACTTCACCTCAATTGGGAAGTGGAAAGGGAAAATTGATTATGGTGATAGGAGGAGGGCAAGGGAAGAAGACAGTTCTTCGGGCCATGGAAAGGAGATGAACAAATTGAAAGAAATATGTCTAACAAGCTTGTGAAACTGGAGTTGGAAAACAAAAACCCCCCTCGACAAAGTCAACCAACTCCTAACCGAAATTTCAACCCTCAATATAGGTGGTCTTGTAGCTCTTGCAAAGGGAGAGAAAGGATCAACAGGTCCATATTCATCCCCTTTTGTACCTAGAAGATGATCCTGAAGAGAATGCCAAAGATACTATAGAGGTCCAAGAATGCCAATTCTCTTCTCTTTTTGATGAGGAACGTGAAATAGATGCACGAGGAAGAAGGGGATGACTTGGATGCCCCACTGGATGATGGTGAGATTGATAATTATTGTAGACAGTTTGCTGACTTCACGCAGTCTCAGTTGCACAAAAAATATGATCTCAGGTCCTTTAGGAAAAGGTCTAGAATGCAGGATCAACATGAGGAACCCCCTCACTCAAATCCTTCTAAGTCAGCAAAGAAAGGAAAGAAATATTTTGACCAAGTCCCACCAAACTAAAAGGACTCATCAAATCTTGTTGTTCATAAGCTTGAAATCCCCAAAACAGAGCAACTGCCACCACAAGTCAAGTCAGTCTGTAATGAGGATAAAGAACCTGTTGATGTTGCCAATACTGATAGGAACTCTTTTGCTTTCAATTTTCAAAAAGAGTTGGAAAAGGTCAAAATCTTTGTTCCTTTGACTAAATTTTTGAAGCAGTCTAATTATAAAGCTCAAGATCTCAATTCATGTGTTCACCAACTATAGCCCCTCTGCAAGATGCCCTGAACCTTCAAGAGGAAAGACCAATGGTTGTATTTGGACCTTATGTTGAGGAGAAGGACTCTTCCACTGCCCCTTTATATGTTACCTTGGTAATTCATGATCTCCTATTGCATAAATGTATGCTTGACTCAGGAGCGTCTCATAACCTGATGCCATTGTCTGTCATGGAGCAATGGGGACTGCAAATAACAAAACCATACAAAGATTTGTACTCCTTTGATTCCAAGAGGGTAAAATGCTTGGGGATGATTAAAGACCTAGTGGTCAATTTGGCTCAAATCCCAATAAAAAGTGTGGTAATGGACATTGTAGTTGTTGACATCCCTGCAAGGTTTGGTATGCTTTTGTCCAGGTCATGGGAATTGAAAATCGGAGAGCCCATCAAACTGGATTTGACATATGCTACCATTCCCTTATTTGGTGGAGAAGAATGTTGATTGTATAGAGAATCTAGATTTATGAAGACTGTTACAAGGGTTGATTGTTCAAATAATGCTCCTGTGTATGGTAAAGAGAAGGATTTTTCTTGCTTGCTGCTAGAAGAAGATGATCAAATCATGGATGAAACTTAGGTGGAATGTTTTGCCCAATTGAATAAACAATCATTGGAGTCTAACAAAATATGGAAATTATATTTTGATGGTGCTTATTTCAGGGAAGGAAATGGGGCATGTGTGTTATTGGTGTCTCCAGAATGTAGCCTGATTCCTCTCTTTCAAGTTGGAGTTTGAAGCCACTAATAATATTATTGAATATGAAGCATTTTTGTTAGGGCTACAAGCTGCCATAAATCTCAACATTGGGTGCTTGGCAGTATTTGGGGATTCAGAGTTGGTGGTAAAGAAAATAAAAAATGAATGTCAAACTAAGAATCCAAGACTGAAGGCTTATCGTAATGAGGCATGGGATACGATTGAGAAATTCCTCCTGGCTTTCAATATTCAGTTTCTACCCAAAGAAAGAAATCAAATGGTTGATAATTTGGAAATCACTGCTAGCAATTTGAAGCCTCCACAAAACCCCTTACCCAGATATGAAATTGAGGTTAGGTATAGATCTTCAGTACGAAAGGATGTGAAGTATTGGTAGGTGTTTGAAGATGAGGAACAAATCAAATGCTTCGTGGAGGTTATTGGAGAGTTTTCGAACTCAATGATCGACCAGGAGGATGAGAAGATAGAAGATGAACAAGAAGTTGGTTGGGCACAAGATTTTACAATTTAAGGGTAATACCATCCCTAGGGGATTGGTCGGACTGGAAAGGTTATTTAACCCAAATGATGTGCATGCCAAGCCAACTAAACAAGAGCTTGAGGAGCAGGTGGAGGACTGTAATATTGGCATAGAACTAGATCCTAGGGTGATCAAGCTAGCTAAGGGAGCCCCTAAAGAACACAAGTAAAGGTATATGGACCCTTTTAAGCAATATATGGATGTGTTTTCTTGGTCATATGATGATTTGAAAATGTTTGATACTACTATCATTCAACACAAAATTCCTTTGAAAAGGGGTGAAGTTGTATAAATAGAAGCTGGGGGAAATTAACCTTCTATTACTTCCATCAATTGAGAAAGAGATGAGAAAGTTGTTGCGGGCCAAAATTATTGTGCCTTTGAGGTATTCAGATTGGATAGAAAATTTAGTCCCTATCAGGAAGAAGAATGGAGAAATAAGGTTACGTGTTGACTTTAGAAATGTAAATAAGGCCTCACTAAAAGATAATTACCCTCTAGCTAAACAGAATACATTCTACAGAAGGTGGTAGGGTCTGCTCGGATGTCCATGATGGATGGTTTCTCTGGATACAACCAAGTCTCTGTACATCCCAAAGATCAAAAGGAAACTGCTTTCACTACACCCTGGGGGGCGTTTATGTATGCCAAAATGCCTTTTGGCCTCATCAACATTGATGCCACTTTTCAAAGAGCTATGGATATAGCATTTGTCGGAGAATGGAACAAATTTGTAGTAATTTACTTGGATGACATCACTGTCTTCTAAAAAATAGATGAAGAGCACATTAAACATTTGCAGCTCACTTTTGAGAAGTGTAGAAGTACAGTGTGTCCTTAAACCCCAAGAAATCTCAATTTTCTCTAAGTGAAGGAAAGCTATTGGGCCACATTGTGGAAAAGGAAGGAGTAAATATTGATCCCAAAAGGGTGGAAGCCATTAACAACATTCCACCAAGAAATAGGAAAGAAATTTAGGTCTTCTTGGGCAAAATCAACTTTTTGAGAAGGTTTATACCCAATTATGTTGAAATTGTCCAAGAGATCACATAGATGTTGAAGAAGGACAAGGAAGTAAAGTGGACTATAGAAGCTCGAGAATCATTCTCCAGAATCAAAAAGGCTTTTGCAGAGGCCCCAATATTAGTTAGCCCAAAATATCAAAAGCCATTTCTCATTTTTTTCTTTTGCTTCTCTGGTTGTTGTCTTGTTGCAGAAAAATAATGAAGGACATGAGCAACCAATTGCATTTTTGAGTCAGGTGTTACGAGATGTTGAGCTAAAATATATTATTTTGGATAAACATGGCTTTGCCTTAGTCAAAGCTCTGAAAGCTTTCGAAATTTATGTGTTGCAATCAAGTACAACAACTTATGTTCCTACCGCTGTTGTGAAAGGTATCGTTGTGCAGGGTGATAGTGAAGGAAAAAGAGGCAAGTGGATTTCCAAGATACAGGAATATGACATGGGTATCAAGCCCACCAAGTTGGTCAAGGGGTAGGGGTTAGCTAAAATTTTGTTTGAAGCGAACTGCCAAGCCTTGGGTATAAACTTGATGGCAGGGAAGGATGGAGAAAGTGGAAAAGTAGAGGATCAACCAAAAATTGAGGCCTCAACACAACAAATCTAGATGAAGTACCTTATGTCCCACCGGTATAAACATATTGTCCATTATTTACTTTTTATGAGGTGTCCACTAAATTTTGACAAAGTTAAATACAGGGCTTTAAGGTGGCAAGCCTAGAAATTTGTCATCTCAAATGGCCAATTGTATTGGAAAGACCCAGTGGGGATTTTTCTTTTATGCCTGGTTGAAGAAGAAATTCATAAAGTGATTGATGAGTTTCATAATTGTGTCTGTGGAGGACATTAGAGTTGGAGAGCTATAGCCCATAGCAAGCTTTTATTAGCCTCAATTGTTTGGTGAGGTGCATACCTATGTTCGGGTCTATGAGAAATGTCAAAGGTTTGCAGAAAAAAATAAAAGTTGATACCCCTTCCCTTAATCCCCGTGTTTATAGAAGAACCCTTCAGGCAATGGGGGTTGGACTCCAGTGGTCAACATAAATGGATACTCACAGCCAATGATCATTTCACTATGTGGGTGGAGGCCATCCCAGTCAGAAGTGCAACTAACGGAGTTGTTATCGAGTTTATGGAGGAGTACATCCTTGCTAGGTCTGGCTGCCCGAGGAAAATTGTCATTGATAATGCCCAAGTATTCAAGTCAGTCAAGTTTATTAATTTTTGCCAAAAGTACAACATTATAATAGGCCACTCCACCATCTATTACCCACAAGGGAATGGATTGGCTCAATCCTCCAACAAAACTTTAGTAAGGATTTTGAAGAAGACAATATCTGAAAATCAGAAGAACTGGTACTCACAGCTAAAGTTCGCTCTATGGGAAAATATAGTTACTACTAATAGGTCCACTGGGAAGTCTCATTTTGAATTAGTGTATGGGAAGGCTACAGTTTTTCCTATACAATTAGCAATGCCAGTAGCTAAAATCCTACAATATGTGGAGTAGGAGCCAAACGCTCTGACCAGAAGAATAAATTAGTTGGTAGAACTTCAAGAAAATAGAGAGAAAAGCAAGGGACAAATGTTTACAACTAGGAGATTTGGTACTTAGGTGGGATGTCAGGAGAGAAAATAAAGGAAAGCATGGGAATTTTGATCCCTTGTGGTTTGGACCTGTCAAGATTTTTGAAGCAAAGGGGAACAATACTTTTTGCTGGAAAATTTAGATGGTGAAGTGCTTGGACTACCTGTATATGGGCAGTTTCTCAAGTTCTATTTTCAACATTAAGGAGTCCATTCTCACCCATTGTAAATATTAGTGAGCCATTGTACATGCCAACAATGTTTTGTGTTCTTATTGCTTTTGTTTTGTTTCATGAAAGTTTGAATAAAATTACTTCATGCCCAAGGGTTGAGGCGCTCATGTGCAGGTTCTCAGTGCATTGCATACAATACATTGTCCCCAGTTGGAGCCAATGTTGTTGCCTATCATATTTTTGTAAGGGTGTCAAGAGGCTTTCTTTCAACACCTCTGCTTCCAAAAATAGTCAAATTGATCAGGTGGCCAAGTTTAGGCCCTAGTGATACACTAGGAGCCTCTAATACTAGAGCTAACAACTATGGCATACTTCATCAAGCAAGCCCAGTGAGGTAAGGAAAGAAAATAGTAGAGGAATGGCGTTTCGCTTAAAAGCCGAGCAAGTTTCAGGGTAGATCGTTGTCCATCTTTTCCCAGCTGGTCCCCATATACACTTTGGGGGTAACTTGCATGGGAAATAAGGCAGCGCTACCTCCTGGAGTTGAATAGTCAGTGGGGTGGGATTCGCCGATCAACGACTTAGATTTATTTTGGGGGGGTCGTGGCAGGATCTCGCCCTCTATTCTTTCACCCACCGGAGGAAGGTGGGGATCACCTGCCAGGTCACAAACTCACCAATGTTGTCGACAAGCAAGCGATGAAGGTACAACGGTAAAATCCTCCCTCTGCTCCCGTCCACATGTCACTTTGCCAATCATTTTCTGCCATGTGTCTCGTGATGTCAAACAACCATTGCCCCATCCACCTACAAAAGCCCTTCCCGATTCAGTCGTTTGATTTTAAATTTGTTTTCCTGTTGTAGGTTCTCCCTTCCGTTCGACTGGTCTGCAATGTTGTTCGTCCGCCAAGCCGATCCAGAGCTTCTACCAACGTCGTTTTTCAACCATCACCTAGTCAATTAGGTAAACTATCAATCTTCCAACTTGAAAGTTGTTTCTATATATTATGAAAATGAAGAAAGCGACACCCAAAACCCCCAAATCCTAGGAATTCAAACCTTCCTCCAATGTCGAGCCACTAATGGAGACAGAGGCACAAATTTCAAACCCCTTTGTCCTTACCCCCTGTCGGACCTCCGATTCAACATGAATGGCCACCATGTCAGAGGAGAGGACCTATTACGAGTAGTTGAATCTGAGTTATTCAATCAAATTGCGCACTATGTGTATTATTTCCCTGAGTTCATTTCTTGGCTAGCTACTTCTTGTGTTGAGGATAAAAACTAGTTCATATCTGCTACGAGAGCCAAAATCCTAGAGGTGACCCCAGAGTTGATTCATAATCCTTTGATATACCCAGTCTCCCCTGAGCCTAAAAAATTCACGGAAACCACTCTGATTTACAGTTATAGTACCCTCTTAGTGGAGAGCAGCAATGTTTTCTACAAATGGTCCTTGCCCCGAGCTTGCAGTCTTTGCTCATTGCTGACAGTTTCCCGATATCTATCTTTACAAAGTCTGTGCAACTTGTTTTGTCTAATATTGCTCATTTATTTGGGGATGATAATGCCAGTGTGGCCAAAAAAGCCTCCCTAGGATTTCTGAGGGAGATGATGCAGCACGATCACTTGCTTGACATTCCCTCTTTCTTGGCAAAGTCCATAAAATTCCAATTGCACCATTTCCAAGTCACCTCATATTTCAGATAGTATTCCTTACTGTTCTATTTGCTTGTGTACACCCATGTAGATGAGTTTGAGTGCCTGGATCTCAGTCTAATGGCCCCAAACAAGCAGAGGGATTTTATTTTCAATTGGGATTTTGTTGTTAGGAGGAAACTAGACAATGATGGTTATTCTCAATTGATATCTTCTTACATGGTCATTGCTTACAAAATCATCCACAATGTCGCCCCACCCAAAAAAAAATCCTGCCTCAGCAAAAAGTGATCCTATAGCTCAACAAGGATACCAAGGTGGGGAACAGGTATTTGTTTGAGGAATATACAAAGATTAGGGTTTATGGGTTTGAGATTCCTCCTTATCGCTTGCCTATGTTCATGCCAATGAGGATATTCGCCCTGGAATTCACTAGACAGAGTCTCAATGTGGACCAAGTCCATTTTGTCCCTGCTAAAAAGGGGTACATGTTTAAGTTGGGTAATCCTATAGGCCCCTTCATTGTTAACTCTAGACAAGCCTTTCAGGCAGCTGAGGATTTACTGAAACAAATGAATTTTGATATGGGAGATGCTTGGCATTATGACCCTCATGGTGTCATTGCAAAGAAGAGGAAAAGCATAAATTCTTTAGCTTATGATCATAAATATAGGCGTGATATTGAATGGAAGGCTAAATTTGATTCGTGGCCCATTAACTAGAGATGGAGATTGAGACTCTAGCTGCAAAAGACAAGGCACAAAAAGGACTGTAGATGAAACAAAGGACATGGAGATGGAGGATGTCCATACCAACAAGAAATCCAAGACTCAAGAAGCAGAGGAAGAAGAAATATCAACTGGGTTGGTAGAGAAATAGCCAAACCAACCAGGCTTCCAAGTGACTCTGGAAGACCCACAGCAAGTTGCTGCCTCATCATCTTCAAAGGTAGCCATTTTGTGTTTAGCAGGGAGTACAACCAAACCGAGCCTAGTTGGCCTGCAGGGAAAGCAATCAAAGAAAGAAATAAAAATATTAGGGAGGAGATGCAACTATAAATGGCATCCTATTCGATCCCATATCAAACCAGACTCTTGGCTGCTATGGACTTGGAGAGGAACCAAATGAAATTCTCACTACACCACCCATTGGCACAATCACTACCATCAGGCTCCCAGTTCAAGGCTCTGGATGTGTCTTTGGACTTGACAAGTGTCCCTCTACCTGACAAGATCAACTTCCACAGGTAAGTAGAAGAAATGTTGTATAGTGAGCTAAATTGGAATGCCATGACCATAAGCAAGGTTGAGACGTTGTTGGAGAAGGCTACAACCAAACTGAAGTAGGGGAGAGCTAATTCTAGAGATCTACACATGCAGAATGAGAATTTGAAAGAATTGATTGTGAAGATGGGAGTGAACCTAGAGGATAAAGCTGCATTTGAGACCTTTCTCCAGAGTTCACAATCAGAGATTCAGGAGATGAGGCACAAGCTAAAGATGCCAGCCAATGAACTTGTGCAGTCCAAAGAACTTGCACAGGTGGAGGAAGAGAAAGAGATCCTGGACAAAGAGCTCATTCAAAGGAACAATGACGTCGTGGCTCTCAAGCAGTAGGTAGCACAACTTCAACAGAGCATAAACACTCACATTTGTGCAGTACGCATGCTTGAGAATCCTCAGAATCCCACAAAACAACTCACAAAGACACTCACCGAGCTCTAGCTCTTAGAAGGGGAACTTAAGAAGGTGCAGATGGACTTAGACACTACCCAGCGAGCCCACACAAAAGGAAAAACAACACGAGACTGCCAACACCAATGCAGAGCTGATCAACAAGAACTTGTAGGTAGCTAATCAGGAGATCTTTGAGCTTAAAGACAAACTGAAAGGAAATATGCCCCTCCTACAAGCTAAACAACTGATCTGGGATAAGATAATAGCAGAGATGAAGAACAATTGGGAATACATAACTTTGATGGATGAGCAAAAGATTGTGATCAAAGACTATGAGTTCTTCATCCTAGCTGCCAAAGAAGAGGGTGAAAAGAATGCCCAGACTGCCAAGAAATTCATCTAGTATGTGAGTGAGAAGCCACTAAGTGAGTTGAGGGTTATAGATGTGGTGGTTAAGATCTCTACAATCATGGAGATTTCCAAAGTAGTCCAGAAGGAGGAGGCTAGAGATAAAGTTGAAGAATCCCTGGAAGTAGTGTTGAAGGATGTAGCTCCCTTTAACTTAGCGTTTGAGGAGAGAGTTCGAGTAGGGTTGCCTAGCTGTTGAGATTTCGTGGGAGTGCTGACCCCGTGGGAGCAATACAGTCTGATGTTGGTAGAGGCCAAAAGCAAGGCTGATTTATCCCATGAGAAGGCTTCTACCATGAAGGGTAAAACTGTGGTAAACTACTTGAGAAGAGATTTTTCAACCGCTAGGGTTAGTGAAGACCTTATTCTGCCCAGGTTGAACTATACAATGCTTACTAGTCTTAAAGTTGCCTATTAGTTGTTCTTTCACACTCCTCTACCAAGTCCAGCATTGTGGCAATGATACGATCAATTCATTAATCCTCCACAGCTCCAGGTCATCAATCCAGCAATGCTGCCTCCTAAACCAGTCTATCATGATTGAAGATACTGTTGATTGTGTCAATCATGACACTTAGCTATTTTATGTTTTATTTAAATGTTTTATTTTCAAAGACACCATGCCAGTTAGTTAGGATCCTTCCTGTACAATTGTGCCACTAAGTGCGCTGATATCTTTTTGTTATGATGATGCATTGTAAAATCAAGAAATAATATTTTGTAAGGGGTTCTCTTCCTAAGGCCCTATAAAAAACAGTTTATAATACAGAACCAAGGGTTCTGAATTTTGTTTCAAGAGGGTATATCTGCAACTGTGAATGAAATGTATGCCCTATTTGAAGATTAATGAAAATTTTTGGTGATTCTGGCTCATATGAGATTGTAGTATGTATTCTCTTTTGTGTCTATTCCATATATATTTATTCTTCTTCTCAAATTACATGTAATAGTGATTGTTGCATGTGTTTTTTATGAAATCATGGATTCATCTATGTCTATTGTTGATCTAAGATCCCTGTGGCTGATTAAACTTAACATCCTTAATTTACGTTCCATGTAACTTAGCATATCATTTAAATGTTTCTTTCATCTGTTTCATACTGAAGTCCAATGCACTAGATTCTTAACTAAGCCCTGTGCGTTTTGTTTCACTTCTTCATAATTCTTCTCACCCATATTCTACAATGACTGATAAACTACATGCTTATGTAATGTTGGCCACTGAAGTTGGACTTTAATTCTTCTATGAGTATTACTTTGCAGCCAGATTTGTATTTCTCTTCTTAAGGAAGTTTCTCTATGAATTCCGTTTTAAAATATTTAAAATATTGAGTATAAGTGAACAATCCCAACAAATCTTGCAAATACTCATCAAGATGTCCTAGGCATTGGTCTCTCCTCAACCCACGGGTTGTCTTTAGGAGCTATAACAACTCACCCCTTGTCCACTATGTTTGGAGTCCATTTTCACATTATGGCACCGCTTGGTCTTCATTAGGCCTTCTTAGAGGCCCAACAACTCACTATATTTATCATTATGGCCTCTTGAGAGGCTAATTATTCTGGAGCTATTTGGTGGGCTTGTCAACAAAAGTATTGTTATTATGCACATTATTTTATTTTAGGGGCTCAATTAGGCCAATTTAGCTAGATTGAAATCATTAGAGAGTGTATAAATAGAAGTGAGATAATTCGTTTTGATAATCATCACTTGGATTGGGTGATCTTCTCTTTTGAAATTTTTGCTATCCTTCTTGGAGGACGAGTTTGGATGAATGGATGCATTTTTTATGTTTGGATCTCTTTCATTTTGTCTTGGAGCTTCACTATTGGCATATGTTGATGATTGGATATACTCTTTCTTACATGTAAGACTCTTTAAATGTTATTCTTGTTATTTACTTTTGTCTCATGCAAGTTGCTAGGAATTTTGCTATAGTAGGCTGAAATTAACTGCTTTTCTTATGCGAAATTGTGGAAATTTGATCTTTTATAGCATTGCATCAGGTCATGGGCCATCTATGAATGGGTGAATGTTCCTAGAGATAATTTATGTTAAATACATCTCGATAAGTCATCATTTATTGCAAACCGAAGTATAAAGTCCTTGTAATAGTTGCTCTCATGTTCTAAATGACATGTGAAGTTGTTGAAAGCCTCCTAGATTGGGTGAATTCTTCCCAAACCATAAATTCTCCTTGACTCCATCTCTCCCAAAGGATAAGGCACTAATCTTCCATTGGTGACCATCTTCAAAGCTTATTCTTTTCACCTCCCTCTTTTTCTAGGCCTAGCCTACATAATGCACCTAGGGCATTAATTATCTCACAATCTAGCCATCCAAACACTTCGATTTTTGGTCCACAACTACACTGAGAGTTTCTCTAGAGACCCTCCAAATTTGAAGCAAATTTGACAATGGGATCTCGAGATATAGCAAGCTCTAGCTCAAGGACCATTTCTTGCCCTAGTTTTGCTTTGGCTAGTGTCCTCATTAGAATCATTGAATTCAAACCTCAAAGAAAATTTGTCCTTTGATCCTCTTCTCCTCCCTAATTAGGTCAAGCCCCTCATTGGGTGATCAACTCCATACCCTTGACCTAATTTTAAGTCTGCTTGGTCCTATGTGGTCTGATAACCTATTGACACCAATTACACAAAAGATCACATGAAGACCAATTCTCCATAAGTATTTGCAGGCTAGGAATCATCTTTGCAAGATATATTCCCAAGCCCTAACCTCGAGAATCCTTTCCCTCTCATTGTTCCATTCATCTAGTGAACCCCCTTTATGTTGGGTCTCCTCCCATCGGTGAAATTCTGTAAGGAGCAGGGAGCTTTAGCTGAGGTGACGATGGGCTCTCGCTCCATTGTTTCCCTTAACCTAGTAGTTGCTCTATAAGATATGAAAATTTCATCTATTGTAGCAAATGGAAATTATTCTTCTAATTGTTAATTTAATTTAACAATTTATTTTCCCATACAAACACAAATAATTCTCTATTGCAATTTTCACAAATAAACTACTGAAGAAAATAGCGTTGGAAACTGATAAAATACTAGCACACACACACACAAAGATGACACCATTATTTTTGGACAATTGTTATTGGAAAACCCAACTTGGGAAAACTGGTGAAGCAGATGAGGGTTTTATTACTATGAA
>APFE030151119.1:239780-252250 GCA_000404065.3 Pinus taeda | reverse complement strand
AATGAAAAAGTATAAAAACATGTCTTTTATAATGTCAGTAGTTTAGATCCATGCATTTCCACTTATTAGATGTAGTAGCAGCATTGGTAGAAGTATTACTCATCCTCATTGCTTTATAGAGATTAGACTAGTCAAATTAGGGTTTCCTAGGGTTACATGTTGTGATTTACTTTTAGTTCATTTTTGTCAATTAGCTTAGTCTCCTTTGAGCTAGCTTTCGTCCATCATTGATAAAGCTTCTTCTGTGAACCTATAGAAGTTGGCTTGAGCCCTAGCGGACTTGTGCCAGCTGACCAAGTGACAGCTGCGACAAGAGCTAGTACTTGTGCATATAGCACCGTCGCTTCCAAGTTTGTACGAACAACCGGGTTGATAAAATGAGAGACAGGAAGCCTCAGGAGTTGTAGCATTATTGCTACAATACTGGAGCTCACCACCAAGGTCGCCTAGGCTGAATCCTAACCCTACAAGAGAAACCCAAACAGTTAAATCGAAGAAGGATAAGAAAAAATAGCCAGTACAAGTGTGTGAATCCCCAAGGAAGCATTCTACAGTGCAAAAACAAAGGAAGAACAAGTAGCCTGAGAAGGTAGTTGACCTAGAAGTGGAATAAGGCCCGGGTACAAAATGTATTTATGCTGAGGGAGTGGAGCCGATCACAAATATACCCGACTATATACCTCCATGCAAGGGGAAGGCTTAGGTCACAAAGGACCCAAATTCAGAGAATGTTTCCATTTCTACACCCATGCTACATGAGCAGGTTCCCTTTGAAGGTCTACAGTCTGCGTGGATCCCGCTACTGAAAATGGAAGATTGGGATGTCGCTGATCATGCTAGGTTTCCACACTTAACAATTGATTAGTACATAGAGTGTGTCTACTATGCGAAATCGGTGGTTATTGCATTAGAAATGGTGGAATGGATTCGTGGTATGGAGAATTTAGGGTTAATTAATTTGTTGTGGGTTCCTCATTATCATTGTGCCCCTATCAACATAATTTTTGTCTGCGAGCTACTCGCTTTGGTACACGATGGGTGTTTATAGCTAGGATAGGCAATCCCCATCACTAACATGCTCATTCACAGCATTACGCATCTGCCATATGAATGTCTGAATCCAGCCAAGGAGTTTGGCAAAAGGACTTGGAAGAAAGAACGAAGAAAGAATTCGACCTCATGAAGAAGGCACGAGGATATTGCATCACCTCAATAATAGACCCACCAGTAAAAATTTCCATGCAAATCTTAGTAGGGAAGGTAATGAGAAAGTGTCGTATGGATGAAGTTTCGATGCGCGTAGTGTGCTTAGCTTCTCAGTGCACAAAAGGCGTATAATTCAACTGGTCAAGGTACCTATGCCAGGAATTCCTCGCGAATTACTGCAAGGCCCAAGATGAACCCAAGTTGTTTCATTATGCTTGGTTGCTACTATTTATTTTATTGGTTGTGTGGGAACTACCAGAGGATAGCCAACTTTCTCCACTTGAAGAAGGATTACCAGAAGCAATGTAATTTGCATCCCTATGGGCTACAAAGGACCTTGTGCAGATCATAGAGACAAAGATCTTTTGGGTCCTAATGGAATCAAGTCTCCACATTGCTATTAATAAGTGTCCAAGGTTTTCCCTGACCTTGTACATGTAGCTATCAGCCTATTCCACATTGAAGACTGACCTCGACAGAGTTTACATTCAAGCGCGGAAGGATCCAAAATAGAAATTGCATGACTTTCCATATTTGGTGACGGAGAGGGATGTGCAGGAGTTGATTATGTGATGGCCTGCAAAGTGGCGCGCCCCCTCAGATTTAGATGTTGGTAGAAGAAAGGGCATGGGAAGTTCTGCAACGTAGAAGAGAAGGGAGGGAGCAAAAAAAGTTGCATGCACACTTGCAGAGTAGAAAAATAAGGAAGTGACGAAGAAGGCTCGCATGGAGAAAGAGCACATTGCCAAAGAGCAGGTAGAGGAGGAGCAACACGAGTCACAAAGAAGTGGAAAATCACCTCCACCAGAGATGAGCAGGAAGAACTATCAGAACTAGAGGCAGAGGAGATGAGAGGTAGAGAACCCCATTTATTCTAAAGAGATGTGACAAGGTGCAATAGGAAGGTCCAAGGAAGAAACAAAAATCAGACAAGTTCCAGGGTGATCCCATGGTCTTCGCAGAGGGTGATCTCAATGAGATCAGGGATAAAATAAGGGATACCATGAATGAAGTGTTGTAGCAGTTTGAGTAGCAATATATGCAGATGCTGGGGAGTGTCCAAAAGGATCTAGACGAGCTCCAGATCCAAGAAATCATAATGCAGGTGGGCACTGGTAACACAGAACAAGCGAGCCTAGCACCTGGGATGAGTCAAGCAGCAGAGTTGGTGAGGACCCTAGACCTTAGAAATATGTCATTACCATATGGGTCCCTTCATGTAGAGACAACTGATGATCGCGTCATCCTAAACACCATTAAGAACAGCGGGCTGAACACAGTAGTGCTCCCCAACGAGATCCTCCACACACTGCATGTAGGAGTGACAACATAATTGAGAGCTCGGGAGGAGTGCAATCTTAATCTCATCATTGAATACAGAGTAAAAAACAAGCACATGTTTGCCTAAAAGACCTAGGCCTTAAAAGAAAAGGAGATGTTGCAAGCACAGAGTTCCCGACTGGAGTCCGCAGTTACAAAGGCATGTAGGATAGTGCCTGAGCTTGAAGTCCCTGAGGATGCACAACCAAAAGCAAAGATTATAAAATTAGCCACTGGTGTGTGCGAAGCGAAGGCAGAGGTTGGCTGAGTTCAATTTGAACTCAATATGAATATCACAGAGTTGTAGTTAAAGTTGCAGCCCATGACTCCATTTGAGGTCCCAGAGCAGCACGAAGCCGCCATTAAAGAAGGAATGGCCACCCTAGATGCCACAATAGCTGACTCTTCTACATTATTTGAGCAAGCCATGGAGTTGGTCACCAATCTGTAGGAAGATCCAAACCTATAGACACTGAGTATAGAGATGAGGGAGTTGTAGCGACAATATGACAAAGTTAGGGCACCAATGGAGCATCTTGCAAAATTACAGGAGGGGAAGAAGTTCCTACCGCAGGTAGAGGTGGCATAGAAGAAGGAGGCCTTGCTTAAGGCTAGGATGTAGCCTTGGTTAGAGGAGGCTTATTAGGTTTGGCCACTATTGGATAAGATAAAGGACTTTCAGCAAACGTAGCAGACAATTAGGCTCGCTATCGAAGGACCAGCTATAGAGAAGTTAGTCGAGGAGGTCAAGCAGGAAACAACTTAAAGTGATGTCGAAGTTACAGTGATCTAGGTAGAGTTGTGGGGTCTTTGTAGCAAGATCTTCGTTCTAGCTGAGTGACTTGAGGGGGAGTCACGATTTTTTTGTTGGGGGCCTATTCTGATGGGGTCCCCTAGGTTAGTTTTGGGGTTAAAATAACCCAAGTTTTGATTTATTTTTTGTAAGAAATGTAAAGTCTCCAAGATTTGTCGATGTGGAGCGCGTAGATCATTAGGATTCAAAGGGGTTTTAGCCCATTTTTATGTAAATTTTGAGTCATCTTTGAGATCCACCCATGCTCTAGAGACCATGGAATTGTATAAATAAGTGTGTCTTAGAGAGTCTAAGGGAGATAGATTAGGCATAATCTATGTGAATGAGAAATGGAGTCCTAGAAGTGATAGCGTAGAGAAGTGGGTCAGATAAGAGAGAAAGGCTCTACATCTGACTGCGTAGAGGCGTAGGTAGAGTCCGCAACTGAGTGCGCAGGGTAGTTTTCAGTCTGTAAAGTTGAACTAAAGATTAATAAAGAAAGTTATCGAAGAAATCCTACGTTTATCTAGTTAACTTTGTTTATTTCTACTTATGATATATGTTGTGGATGAATATTGTGTTCATGAATGTTTATGTAATTTTGCAAAGACTCTGATGAATTATCTAATGTTTATTAATAATGTAAGCTTATCTACACGAACCCTAATTTAGAATTGTTCTCTGATGCACGTAAGTGGATAAATCAACTGATAAATGCCTACAAAAGCCAATCGTAGGCCTTCGCGAAGGTCTCAAGACTGTTTGAATAGAGTTGTAGTACCGAGCCCTATGGGCTTATTGATTTGCATGGAGTCAAACCTAAGACACTAAAAGGCATCACACTCATCTCTCGATGCAAAAACTTGGCTCTTGCATCCCGCCATACTGCTTCGAGTGAGACTATAGCCTATGTTATGCAGGTTGTTACCAAAAGGGCCAGTGGTGTAGGGAGTTTTTGGTTTGTGCAACTAACTCTGAACCTCGGTCAGGGCCCCCTAAGCCAATAGTGTGTGAGTTTGTGGCAAGCTAGAGGGGTTGTGGAAGAAGTGGAAGGAAGGCATTGTTTTTTGAGATTTGTAAACTAAGAAACATGAAATATCATTAACGACTTGTTTAAATCAATGTTCACATCAAATGAGATAATTTTTCTTTGAAATCACACAATCCACTTGTCTGATTCATCACTGCAATGATCCAAAGTATATGAATTCTAGGGATTCCCAAAGAGAATTGAGTAGCTTAAATTCTTTATGCAAACACTTGGGACTATAGTGGATGGATTGAATGGAGATCATGACCTTGTGCTGGTTTTGCTAAGTGGAATAAATCTGACACTTTTTGAATGTTGGGTGAGATACCTAGATAAAATTTCCATGAGGGAAAGTATTGTTTGTGTCTAGCTGTGGCTATATTCTTGAGTAGTGTGTGTTGGGATGGATGAGAAATAAATTCAGCAACCATCCTTCATCCCTATGGTCTCATAACCCAGTTTGGGGGTGTTGTTTACAACATATGCCTATGGTTGGGAAGTTGATCACTCATTTGTCACCAATTTGATGGATATATTAATGACAAACAAGAAGGATTATCATCATTCTCATGCCAATTCTATCTATTTTTTATATTTTCTATAGAATTCCCTTGACATGTTGAATTTTGTTTTGAGAAATGGCAATAAGAAATTCTAGTTTAATTTGTCCTTGAATTAAATTGTGAATTAAAACTAAATTATATTTTCATATCAACTTGTAAATAGTTAATTAAGTTTAATTAAATTAATTAGCTTAGGAATTTCGATTTGGAAGTCTTTCTGTAGTCGTGTATATGGTCTCCCTAAATTTTAAGGGTTGGGATGAGGTTATTTGCATTGTAATTAGATAACTTGGGTTGACTAAGTTATGCTTGGTTAAAATATTTCTAACTCTTTGTGGAACTAGTAGAGGTCTAGTAGTGAGTTGATGCATTGGTGAATCTAGCTTACCGAAGATTCCCTCATGAGAAACTCATGCATGTTAGCTTAAAGAAAGACACAGTTGAGACTAGAGTGCAGGGTCATTGTACTATTAGTTATAGAGTGTCACGAGTTGTATAGATCGTGCATGCAATCAAAAGTGGACCTAAATTTTGATTGCACGGTTATGGAAGAAGTAATTCCCAATTAAGTATGGTCTATTTCCCTTAGGAATTGTGTAAGGAAATAGGGGCTCAACAGGCAACACAAATTGGCTAACTGTTGGTCAGTTTGGGCTTGTGAGGCAGAGAGTTGATCGTACTTGTGCAGAATCGTTCTTGTGAGAAAAATAATTTTATTATCACTCAGATCTTTTATTAATGCAATAGATAGTCAGAGTTTTGAGCAGTGACTTCCCCAGAGAAACAATTTTGTTATGTCTTTGATTATCTTCCTCTTGTCGATTATTGTTATCATCGATCATTGGTTTTCATTGTTTAAAGAGTATAATAGATTTTTGTCTTGAGATGTGAATCCATAGGAAAATCTACATGGTATCAGAGCTAAATACAATATACTAGAAGATATTTCAAATTTTTGAGTTTTGGGTTACATGTCAAATTCAAATTTGCAATACATACTTTAGGATCAATAGATGGCATTCGACAGTTTGTGGCTTGAGTATGTCTTGGAAGGAAGCTAGAATTATATAGCCTGGAAGGAAAGAATGGAGGTTGTGCTAGAGGATAATGGCTTGAAGGAATTTGTTGATCAAGACATTCATAAGCAAGCAACATCGGATCCAAATAATTTGGCTAAGTGGAAGAAGTGTTTGGTGAAGGAGAGGCAGATAATCCTTGAGGGAGTTCAAGACCACATTGTCTTGAATCTCCATGGGAAAGGAACTCCGTATGCTATGTGGAAAGTATTGATGAACCTATTCCAAAAAAATAGTGACCATAGGAAGTTGGCACTAAAATACAAACTTCAAAAAATCAAGATGGAGAAAGGCAAGACCATTCCAAAATACTTGACCAAGTTCACTCACTGTCGTGATGAGCTTGGAAGTGTTGGAATAACTGTTGTCGAGGATGATATGGTGATCCTAGCTCTCCTAGGCCTTCCCAAGAGTTGGAATAGCTATAAGGAATCTTTCAATGGGAGGGAGAAGTTGCCAGATTAGCAACAAATGTGGTCAGATTTGATACAGGAGGAAATCGGAAGGAACACAAGAGATGGTTCCTCATCAAAGATTGATAAAGAGGAAAATTGTGTCTTAGCGAATAAGACAAGGAAAGGTAAAGGGAAGTCATCCCATTCCAAATCGAATTCTTGCCATGCAGGCAAGAAGAAAGATATGAAGAAATTTAAGTGCTTTCATTGTCATGAGCTGGGCCATTTTGCTACAAATTGTTCGCTCATGAAACACAGGAAGAAGTCCTCAGGAGGAGTGGTGGGTGAGGCTTTAGCGTCTCAATTCAAATTGGAATTTACTCTGATTTCATGCATGGTGTCATCAATGATGGGTAGTGTATGGTACCATGATAGTGGAGGTTCATTCCACATGACTGGTGACAAGGAGTTGTTTAGTGACTTGGAGGAGAAAGATCTCCATATGCATATCGAGATGGGTGACGACAGGAGGTATAGTACTATTGGATTGGGCATGATTAATTTTTAGAGGGATAACGATGATCCTCTCACATTGAGAGATGTTTTGTATATTCATGGGTTGAAAAAGAACTTAGTGAAGGAAAGGAAAGGTGCTATTCTCAAAACGAAAGGTGTTCCTTTGACACAAAGCCATGGGTCAAGTAACGAAGATTGGTATTCGAGTTAAGAATCTCTATAAGATGGAGGTAGAGGATTGTGCTACTTTGAGAATGAAAGAATAAAAGGTGTAGAGATGATACATTGGCGAGTTGTGGCATAGGAAATTGAGTCACTTGCATCATGGGGCTTTTAAAATCATGCAATATATCTCTACTGGTCTTCCGAAGGGTATGCTAGAGAAAGTTGATACATGCAAGGGATATACTTTGGGAAAATACACAAAGGATTCATTTCATGATAGAGATAGTTGAGTAGAGGTGATTCTAGAGTGAGTCCATTCAGATGTGTGTCGGCCATTCATGAGAGCATCCATGACCAAACATAGGTATTATGTTATATTTGCTGATGACTTTTATTGTAAATGTTGGATATTTTTTAGGGTCATAGGGCTTCCAAAGGAAACTTTGTTTTAGGCCAAGGCCTTCTAGTCTCCTGTCAGCATCTTTCCATCCTTCTCTTTTGTTTAAGACAAAGTGGCCCAGTTGATTTCTTACTTTAAGTTGTAACTTCTTTCCCCTACCTGCAAAGTGCACCATATCAACATTGCCAAACTACCTGAAATATTCGAAGGCAAACAGTCTCATAGGCTCATACCTGGGCAATCTGTATGGGCGCAACTCACACCCATATATTCTGATCACAGTATAGTGTTGGTAAAAGTACCAATCCCCTATGCTGTATGCACTGGATAGCTGCAGAATCCTCAGCATCTCATCAGTCAGTCTTGGAGGGGGTGAGGTTAAGAATAGAGACATGGCTGGATGGATGAAGAGGTATATGAACTCAGAGTATGTGTATGGAGAGTATGTGAGGAGGTGAAAGACTGAGGTCCAGTACACTACTGACCTTGGGTTGCCTACTGCATCAGTTCTCTTGATCTCAAAGGAGAACTTCTCATGTTGGTAGTACAGGATGAGGTGATAAATGTAGGAGGTGTATCTGAACATCTTCTCTCTGGATAAGCTTAAAAATTGCTCATGCATCTTGTCTGAGATGTACGTAGCATAATCATAACAAATAGGAGTCTTCCCGGGGGAAAACATTGTCATCATCACTAGTACAGTTTCCTCAATGAACTCTAGTGACTTGTACCCGAAAACTGAGCTAATCATGTATGCCAGGTCCATACCCAGTTGATTGAGGTAGCCATCAAAAATGGGAGGGTGCAGCACTGTGTCAGAGTTTGTAATGAATAGTTGATTTAGCTTCAGGATTTGTGCTTCTGTTAATATCTTGGCTCCTTGGTTGATCAAGTCCAGCAGGGACAAGGGGACCAACTTCTTCTGGGTCTTGAACTGCAGCATTTCCCTGATGGCCTCAGGGGTTATGTAGAATACGACTGCACCTTTAGGGTCAAGCACAGCTCTCTGCATGGGGTCATAGCAGACAGCACATAAGTGAATCAGGTCAGGGAACTGGTTGACTTGAGGGAGCTTGAAAATTGGGAGGGAGTACTCCCAAATGCCTAGAATGTCTGTCCCATCTTTATGTCTGGCTTTGAGCTCATTTAATAGATGAATGTGGAACTTGCATTTAGATGGGCAGTCCTCTGAGATTTGGTAGTCTAGGTCTGCCAAATCCTGCCACTCCAGCTCTCTCTGGGGGGCATTCAGGGGAGCAACATTGAGGGCTACTGATGTCGTTGGAGTGTCCATGTTTGTTTGGATGCTGCTTGACAAATAAGACAGGTACTGCCTGAGAAAGGAAGATTTTGAGGAATGCAGGGTAGCAGGGTAGGTTCACAGCAATTAGAATACTGTTTGGCTCTTTGAGAAGGCTATTTACCGTGTTTAGTAGACCTCTCTTTGATAATTGAAAGCAGGTTATGGATTCCGGTTCACGACTGCGCGAACGAGAAAAGGGTTTTTACTGAAAATTCAGTCCGAAATGGCTCTGCTAGTGAAATTCGACCATCAATTGTTCAAAAGGGAGATGGGTATGCGTGGTTTTACGGTGAATTCTTAAGCTTCTGCTGTGTTCAGGTGTTTTTAGATTTAACAGAGAAAAAACCAGGTTTGCAGGGAGGTTTCATGGATAAATACCTGTTTAATGGAGTGCTTGGGTCGGAACAGCAGTTGGGTTCACGCTTTGAATCTCTATGGTTGGTCTTGCATCGGTTGGCGGATTCTTCGTCGTAAAGTGCATGCAGAGAGTGCAGAGGTGTTTTTATAAAAAGTGCTAAAAAACACGTAAATTTTGCAAAATATGGCTTTTTTGGCTTATTGGCGCGCTTTTTATATGACGTCATTATGACATTAGCAAGTGGGTCCGGGTCGGATGACGTCAGCAGGACGTCATCAGGTGACGTGGCGGCCTAAGACCAGTCCACGGGGGCGGTGAGGTGGAGGCCAGGTGGGCGAATGGAGGACAGGGTGCGCGGTCGTGGCACTGACATAAGCGACAACAGGATGTTGACGGAGGCGGACAGATGTCTTCATATCGGGCCCCCTCCTATACGGAAAGGAAACTGTCAGAGGGGGCTCCGATGGAACGTGGGGGCGACGCGTGGATTCGCATGACATCATCGTCTGACAGATATCGGACAATATCTGTCGGACGTCGGGGCCCCTCCGAAAGCCACGACGACCGTTGGATTTAAGGAGTGAGATCTGACGGCTATCGGGAAGGGGATATGCGCGGAAGATAGGTCAATGGGCGGTTATCTGTCGGACGTCGGGGCCCCTCCGAAATCCACGACGACCGTAGATCTGGAAAGGCTTGATCGGACGGATATCGGGCCAGCAAGCTGCACGGAAGATACTGTCAACGGGCGGCTTAAAATAATAGTATTTATTGGTAACTGCGCCTGGCGGGACCCTTCGGGTTATCAATAATTTTCAATGGTTTTTCAATGTTTTCTTTTATAAGCCCGAATATACCTGACAACTTTAGAACAAGGCGAAAATAAAGGTTTTCATGAAAATTTTCGCATAAAACATATCAAAGACAAAACTTTAGGATAGGCGGGTTTAATAAAATTTTATGAAAAAGGCGCATAATGGCTCCCGACCTTAGGATAAGGCGGGGAAAGTGGATTTGATCGTATTTTTTCCTTTTAGTGGCATAAGGGTGCACAAAAATGGTTTTTTCAAGGGTTTTTAGGCAAGAATGGAGAGTTGGTTATGAAGGTAGGCTCTGATAGAGAAAAGGGGTTAGGCTTGGGTTCTTGAGCTTAACCAGGTGTTAATCCAATGCCCTAGTAGTGAAACTTATGGCTATAATGCCAAGGAGGGGATATTTATACATTGTTTAGGGTTTATACACCATGGTGTTATAATAGTAGGGAAAGTGAAGCATAGGGAGCTAGATAATAGAGTTAGAGGTTAATATGGGGGGAGAAGGGTGAATGAGGAGTAATACTACTAAGTTTTCTTGGAAACAACTTAGTTTAAAGAGTAGATCAAAATGAAAAGAACTTTACACAAGAAATGTGGCTTGTAAAGGCCATAAGAACCAACATAAAACCTTGAGTCTCTCTTATGAACACCACTTGTGAAGGGATGTTAGCAATGAGGGGTAAACAGAGGAAAAAAGGGAAGTTAGACATGCTCCACTGTGTTATTTTCCTTGTTTCTGGTTTGCAAATTTCAGCTTGGAAGGAACACCACTTCTGCAACCCCATCTACCTACCCAACTATTTTGCCTAGCATTTTTTGTTTCTTCTTGGAGGGTGCATTTGGACTTGCAGACCCTTGATGAGCATTTTCTTTTCCCTTGGCTTTTTTGCTTTGATTTTCTATCTAGAACTACCCTTATTTCTTCCAAGGCCCCAGATTAAGCAGTTGGGAACCTTAGTTTTCTCTGCCTAACTACTGATCTGCCAAGATTAAACAATTTGGACAGATTTCTTTCTCTATTTTACAACAAAGATTGAAAATATGGCATGATCCAGGTTAGACTGTTGGGTCATCCAACAAAACTTTAATAGGTATGAAGGCATGTACACACCTTGTCTTTCCTTGCAAATATGGAACCTTTGTAGCAGCAAAGTAGAGCATATTTGGCACTTGAATTTGCCAATCATGAAATATGAAACCTATTGGTATAGGTATCCAACCCAAACAATAAGTGTAGGATGCAGAAAATGGGACAACATGCATGCGAATGAAGCGAGTGATCGCGACAACGACCGTTGGTGCAAAAACAGTGTCATTCATGCGATAACAGTGAGATGTAAAGAAAAATTGAAATGACACTTGTACAAGCTAACATGCATGTAAATGACAACAATCATTCACAGAAATCAAGCATACAACACTCACACAAGCTGAAACATAAAAGGCAACAATAACATGGCGCAAGACATTCAAAGCGAGCATACCCTGAAACAGCTGAGCTTTATGTGCTGATGACTCCTAGATGCGATGTGGGATGTCAAAGCTACAAGATCGATGTGAGGAATGAGCTTTGTTGTGTCTAGAAAATGAGTTTTGATAAAATTGGGCTTGTGACACGCATGCCACAAATATAGGAAAAGCGACACTTGGCAGAAGGTTTCTAAAATGATCCATGCATGTAACCTCCAACTGCTAAAAATAGATCCCTAAATCTAGGGATTCCTTTGTATGCTGCTTTGGGAAAAGCATTCCATGTGTTATCACAAAATCATGTACTGATGGCTGCTAATCAGTTAGAATCTATGTAACTATTTCATACCAGACTCTTGGCTAAGGATTAGCCTCCCTAACCTGAGAGGGCTCTCTCAAAATAAACTACTGATTATGATTAACACTAAGAGGGCTAACTCTTTAAATGAGAACTTTAATAAACATGATGGTTGGAAATACAACATAAGATTTCTTCCATTGGGCTCATGGAGTCAAACACCATTTCAGTAAACTATCAACTACTCATTCATGGAAGTCAAGGCATGTAATGTCTAAACACTCAAAGCATTTCTCAAATGAACCTCAACTCATAAATATACACAGGAAATCTGAGCAACTAGGTGAATTCAGAGTGATTGTATATCTATAGAGCTGTAAAATATAAAGGATAAGACAAAGCCACATACATGTTGAGCATTTGAACAAAATATGAATCTTGAGAAGAAAAAGTAGTCTTTTCTATTACTGTAACAAGTCTTTTACATAAGCCAATATAAACTCTGTTTTTTCATAAACATCCAACCTTCATTACATCAGAGTCTTCACTATATATAGAAAAACAATCTTAACTACTTTGAGTCTCCTCCTCCAGCATGAGGGGAGCTCGATGGCTGTCATTAACTACCCTTATCTATTTTTAACAGACTCATTAAATACACTAAGTGTTGAGCTGTAATTACAAAGAGTCCTAATCAAACTAAAACTCTAACTTCATTCTCCTCGTAACATGATTCTTTTCTTGATCTTTGACAGCTGTCTG